>CM053032.1:181095190-181175190 GCA_028564925.1 Lithobates sylvaticus
TTTCAGCTCATACAAGGCTGGTAAAACGCCTGAAAAACACCCAACAAGCAAAATCCCATTCATTTTAATGGCACCTGTTCACATCTGAGCATTTTGTCACCTGAAGCAAAACGCCCTAAGCTCAAAAAAAGAACACAAGCTTCTTTGGGGCAGATTACAGGCGCTTTTCTACCTTTTACATTGGTGAACTGAACAAAATCGTGGCGAAATCACGCGACTTTGAAACACTCAGGTGTGAATGCAGCCTTATGCGTTATTCCGATGGAAAAAGTCCAATCGGATTATGTTGTCGGAAAATCCGATTGTGTGTGGGCTCTAGCGGCCTTTTTCCGTTTTTTCCAAATTTTTGAGAGCAGGATCTAAAATTTTCCAACAACAAAATCCGATCTGACTTTTTCCGATCGTGTGTAGAGAATTCCGACGCACAAAGTGCCACCCATGCTCAGAAAATTTGGAAACAAAAGCTACTGGCCTCTAAGTAGTCCCGTTGTACATTTTGTACGTCACCTCGTTCCGTACGATCAGACTTTCCAATAACTTTGTCTGACCTTGTGTGTGCAACACCAGTTTAGGACAAAATCCGTCAGTAAAAATCCGCCGGATTTTGTGGTCTGAATGTCCGACCATGTGTACGGGGCATTAGAATTCTCCACTGCTTGTTTTCTTGCACCTGCGACACCTACATCTGATAAGATGCAGTCACTGTTTGGCTGGTTATTTTCTACTGCTGTACATTTGGATTTTTTAGATTAACTTTTGTGGAGATGGATGGGTGTTGGCGAGGTCACCCATGGCTCAAAATGATATGCAAAAAGTTAATGTATAACCCTTGTTAGGGTTACTGCTTTTTAAAATGTGAGTGGGTGGCACTGGATCTGTACTGTTAGGCCTAATGTACACGGGACGCTGAGGCAACCTCTTCTGGATGATTTTTTTGACTGATTGAAACCGGCGTTTAAAAACGCCTGTTTAGCCGTGTTTGCATGCCGCGTTTAGTCGCGTTTACCTGTGTTCGCGACTAAGAGCATTTATTTAAGATAACTTCATAAGACTCTCCCAAAAGCACAAAAAAACTTATTAGTTAACTATTTCAGCCATTCTGTGAGACCAGAGTGAGTAGCAGCAGCTGAGAGAGCAGTGTACTTGTATCTACCTCCATTTCGGTGCTTTTACTATGGATCCCACAATGAGCATATGTGAGGAAATGCTCCTGACGTTGCTGTTGATGAGGCTGGAAAGACGTTGGAAATTGTGTGCGAGGACCAGAGGTCATCTGGTTCAAATCTAATAATATAGGTCAAATTCCAATTCTACTTTGGCTAACAGCAATGCTAGTGGTGTATTGGATTTGATCATGTGCTCATTAGGGGTATATAAATGGTCTATGAAGCATTGCAAAAAAATTAAGTTTTTTTTAACAGAATTTTTTTTTAGTGGTTTCTCATCATTTGCTATAATTTTGAAGTTTTGTAATGTAAAAAAAAAAATAGGGCACCTTTTTAAAAACGATTCTAAACTAAAACACGGCTGAACGCCGGTACCTTGTTTAGACACGTTTGGCGTCGGAAACTTTGGCGTCTGAACTCATTTTTTGCCTTCAAAGAAAAGCCTCTAAACGCAACTCCATAAAAACGACATTAAATGAACCTGTGTACATGTACACATAAGATGACATTGGATAAGTTCAGGGGCAGCTGAAAAAAGCATCCAACTGCCTCTGAACGTCCGTTTACCAGCAGCAGTGTACATGAGGCCTTAAAGTTTCAAATTGAGAGGGCGTGTCTGTGGATGTAGGGGAGGTCTAATGCCACAATGGGCCCTGCGCACTGGATCCACAAGAGTCCAAAATACAATTGCTTTTTAATGTCATTCAATATTTTCTGGGGCTTCAGTATGTCTCCTTACAGGGGTTGTAAAGGCAGAAGGTTTTTTTTTTATCTTGATGCATTCTATGCATTATGATAAAAAGCCTTCTGTGTGTAGCAGCCTCCCCACCACCCCCTAGTTACTTAATAGAAAAGAAGGAACAGTGCGTGATCTGACGCTTTGATCAAGAAAATGCAGTTTTAATCATATATAAAATACCGTATATACTCGAGTATAAGCCGAGGCACCTAACTTTACCACAAAAAAATGGGAAAACTTATTGACTCGAGTATAAGCCTAGGGTGAGAAATGCACAGCTACTGTAAGTGTAAAAGAGGGTCAACAATGCCCATTTGCCTGCCTCACTGTGCCCATTTGCAGCCATAGGTCCGCCAAACTTCAAACTTGGTAGTTAAGGGTTCCTAGATGCCCCCTAGCTGCAGCCAAAATTTGGGGTCTCTGGACCCAAAGGGTCCCGAAATGACATTGCTGCAGATGGATACAGTTGACCGACTTTGGGGCCCCGTATCTCGGGGCCACTTGGTGCTAGGAACGCACCTTGGTTATGTTGTATTGATAGTTCCACTGGGTTTGCACACCAAATTTGGGGTTCCTAGCTCTAAGTGGCCCCGAGATACAGGGCCCTAAAGTCGGGTCTCAAAATGTCATTCTCTGCTGCAGAAAAGTGCTTGACTCAAGTATAAGCCAAGGGGGGCACTTTCAGCACGAGAAAATGTGCTGACAAACTCGGCTTATACTCAAGTATATACGGTAGATAAATGCATATAAAGAATGTCTACATATTCATAAAAACAAGGTTACAAAATATACACATAAAATTTAAAAATTAGACATGCCCATAGGGGCAAGTACTAAAAAGTGGGCTGACTCGTTTCGAGGGAATCCCTCTTCATCAGAGACTTGAAGAAAAAGAAGTCGTACGATGTGATAGACCAGCATAAAAAGGAGTGGTTGGTTGGGAAGTATATCGCATGGTAAGAGATGGATTCTCCTTAGTTCTAGAGCTGTCCATATCCCAGATATATATATATATATATATATATATATATATATATATATTATAATATTCGCGTTTTTAAGCGCACCAGTGGGAAAGAGCCCTACAGTTTCTTTTGGTTATTATACAGCGCTGCAGTATACATGTAGCCTATGTATTTACCAGTGTACAGTAAACCCCCGCTATATTGCGGTTCAGTTATTGCGGTCCCGGTATATCGCGGTATTTTAATTAGGACCTGTTATTCTGATATTGTGGTAATATTTCGCCATTTTCGCAGTTATGTACTCTATTTTTTTACTGTACTGTACAGTATACTGTACTGTTAAGACAATATTTTTGTGTTTTAAAAATCCTCTTGATCTCTCTCTCTATCTTTAATGTGTTTCTATTGCATAAAAGTGTGTTTAAAGACCTTTAAATGCTATTAAAAAATGAACAAAACATGCCTAGGGTGTATTTAAATAGGGTCTTTCTATTTCGCGGTTTTTCACTTTTCGCGGGTGGGTCCGGAACATAACCCCAGCGATGGAGGGGGGTTTACTGTAGTTCTTTTTGCAGGACTCTAAATATTGGTTATTTAGTTAAGTGTCTGTAACAAAGTGTTTGTGCCACTGCTGTCAGCCCGAGAATGCTTTGTCTTTGATGTCGGAGTAAAAGGATTTGGTGTGAAACCATTAGTACTTCAGACCCATACTCCAGCCCGTAGCTTTTTGTAATGGAAATAGCTAGGCATGAAGAGAATGTCTTTTCTCTTTTTTTGCCTTGAACGTGGTAAATGAGGGGCCTTTATGCCTGTGACTGCTCTGAGAAAAAACCTTTTCCATATTGATTTTAAATATGTGTGTTGCTGGCTGAAATTTTCATTCTCAAATACAGGATGCATTTATTTCTGTCACGTTAATTACATGTACGATTAATAAACATGAAGTCTTGTTTGGTAACTTCATAATCCATGGAATTTGGCAGGCATGCATATTATTTTAATAGAGTATATTCAAATAATAATCCCCATAGATAATTTTACTTGTGGTAGGATTGCACATGTCTTTAATTCTTCTTCTGAGCATGTAGAGGTGAACTACTATCAAACTTGATTTTTAAATGTTGCTGCACTAACTTAACAAATGTCCCAGTGTTTGTATCGCCACCTAACCACCACTAAATACTTACCTGGGCCTTCAGTTGATCCAGCAATGTGCCCGTCTGTAGTGGCTCTCCTCTCTGTGCATTCGCAGAACAGAGTGGCAGCAGCGGAAGCCACCGGTTAATGATGCTGCTATTCAAATCCTGAGAGCGTGGGGTGGGGCAGAGCTACGCTGTGTGTGTCTGTAGATGCACAGAGCCCGGTTCGGCAGCAAGCCTGCACCTGTGCCCCAATAGGAAGCGGCTTCATGTGGTGGCACATGGAAAATAAAAGCCAGGAGCGCCAGTGAGGGAACCCTAGAAGAAGAAGAGGTTTAGGGCCGCTCTGTGCAATATCTTTTTGCACATAACAAGCAAGTATAACATGCCTGTTATTTAAAAAAAAAATATATATTTGCCTTTACAACCTTTTTAAAGATCAATACACAGAGCACAGCCTTCACGCTTGGTGATTAGGTTTTTCATTGCCTTTGTGCACAAGTCCCCCCCGCCTCCATTTTTTGGTAATTAGTGGATATATCCATTTTAAAACTGGAAAGCTGTTCCCAAACACACCCACTGCAGGGTCTTTGTTGTCTTTTATATTTAGAAGATATTAAAGTGATTGTAAACGTAATTTAAAAAAATAACGTAACTGTCCCCCGGCACTTGCTATGGGGGCACTCATGCAGGCTTGATCTTAAGCTGCGCTTAATAGACACATACAGTAAGGTTCTCTCTCTCTCTCTCTCTCTCTCTCTCTCTCTTCTCTCTCTCTCTCTCTCTCTCTCTCTCTCTCTCTCTCTCTCTCTCTCTCTCTCTCTCTCTCTCTCTCTCTCTCTCTCTCTCTCTCTCTCTCTCTCTCTCTCTCTCTCTCTCTCTCTCTTCCTACTACACATGCACGAGTCGCGCAGCGCTTTCTGAATGGCCCCGTCTTCTTCTGGGACACACACGGGTCCCAGAAGGCAGTGGGGGAGAACAAGGAGGGGCTGAGGCGGAAGAGGAAATTGCGTACCTAGCCGCAGTGATGCTGTGGCAGAGGTACATCTTTGTACTTTACAAAAGGTAAGAAAAAAAAGAATGATATCCAAAAACGAGGGCTGGTCTTTAGTTTAAGACCAAGTAGTAAAGTTGGGTGGAACTCCTCCGCTTTAAAGACTAAGCCTTTTTCTGACAATTGTTCTGCTAGAAAATTACTTAGAACCCCCAACATTGTATATCTTTTTTAGCAGAGGCCCTAGAGAATAAAATGGCGATCGTTTCAATATTTTATGTCACACTGTATTTGCATTGTATTTCAACGAATCTTAAAAAAACGAAACAGTAAAGTTAGCCCAATTTTTTTTGTATAATGTGAAGGATGCCGCAAGAATTGTGATCTTTATTCTAAGCAGCAAAATCGTGATTCTCATTTTATCCAGAATTGTGCAGCTCTATCTCTTATATTAATGGTCAAAGGTCCCGCAACAGGGACTCTGAATAGTAACAATGTTGAAACTAAACCGGTATCATCAGGTGGGAGATCTATTGGCTACAGCTCAAGGAATCCCAAGCAACCTCTGGAGGTAGCCTCGGGTTGCATGAAACAATGGTTGGGAAAAGCTGAACTAAAGGCTTAAAGTGTTACTAAACCCACAACACTAAAATCATTCTGTATATGCAGTAAAGCATGCTTGTAATATTCACTGTGGAACTTAAGGGATTAATTCTGCTCATTGCATAAAAAGGCTGTTTGATCCTTTCTTCTCTGATCCTCCCCTTCTTCCACAGTCCCCAATCTATCTCCTGGGAGGGTGCATGTGATCAGCACAGGGCCAATCGGCACTGTCCAGACAGAGGGTCAGGGGTCCTGCAGCCTCATAGGACAATCAGGTGAGAATAAAAACTCCTCTTCCTACAAGCTTTAACCAGTGCTCAGCCAGACACCGATAGAAGTCACAAGACTGTTATGTACTGCTGGTGAGAAAAGGGTTTTGGCAGTTTATATTTACTAAAATATTACATTTCCATGTTCTGTGTTCTGTGGGAGACTAGATATAGTGAATGCAGGGTCCTGGGTTTAGTAACACTTTAAAGGCACCAATTGGATCCAAGCTTTAATTGCAATTTGTTGATAAAAGATGAAGAGAAGTTAGGTTGCACGGGTTCAGGAGGTACTTCAGTAAACTTGTGCAGAGCTGCATAAAAGCTGGTTGCAAATGATTACAGAAAACTATGTTGAGTGGACTTTCTGATTTTGGCACTGATTCACTGTTTACATACTGAACAGCATTAGTAGTTTACTGACTGGTTTTACTGGCTGCCTGCACTTGCTCTTTAATCACCAGTAGCTGCTGGTATTTTATCTTTTAATGGACCCTATATTTTGACATTGCCTGCTTCATGCAGTCTACTTTCTCACTCGGTCCACTACAGCCTAACTTACTCATAGAGCATGAAAGAGAAGGTACACAGCAAAAAAAGTAGACGATTCAATGTAATCAGTTTCATTGTTTTTGGATGGCATTAGCAGACTGTTGATTGTATTCTGAAGACAATGGACGTGGCTTTTGCTGTGTTCAGCCTGTTAGAGCTATGCCCTTTGAACATATGTTTTTGTTATTTGTACAGGAACCTGCCATGTGCAAAGCTAAAGGCATTCTAAGCATTCGTGGTAACTGTCAGCACTATTTCACAAACAAAGGCATATCTGCAACACCATTTTTATATGCGGATCTTGCATGTGTATTTGACTGATCTGATACCGTTTTGCTGGTTGTGGGCATATTTTCTTTAAAAAAAAAAAAATCCAGTGGTGGTACATTCCAAAAAACATTAATTGTCCCATCATACTACCATGGCTAATACAAAGCCAAGGATGGTGTGCTGCTCCCCTGATTCTGTGTGTGTGTGTGTATATATATGTAAATGTTAATAAAATTTTTTTATTTTTTTTCTCTTATGAAGACCTCATACTTAAAATTCATGGTCAATATTGTGGTGATACATAATGTATAGTGTTTGTCATCTACACAGTGCTGGTGGACTAGTTATACATTTTTTGAAAGGGAGCGAGACCCGATATATAATGGTATGCAATTTATAAATATGACCGCCAGGTGACCCTTCTTAAAGGTTATCTGCATGCTCGCTCTTTTGTGTACAATCTACTAGAGTGCATGTAACAAGAGGACGGGACTGGTTCAACCTGTTCTTTTGCCCTTGACCAGTAAACTAGACGTATGCTTCAGGAGCTCCGACGAGGCTTCTTATACTGTGGATTTTACCTTGGTATGTTTGTTTAGTGACCCAAGAGCTTATATTAGATTCATACTTGTGTTTTAATTATTTTTATTGATACATTTTTCACATTATTACAAATTCTTATATATATATATATATATATATATATATATATATATATATATATATATATATATATATATATATATATATATATATATATATATATATATATATATATATATATATATATACAATACTTGTACATAAATAAATAAACGCATACAAAAAAAAAAAAAACACAATCAACAAAACACATGGATCAATCTCGTTACAAGATTCATACTTGTGGACAGAGACCTGCTGCTTGCGTAATTTTTGATTTTTTTTTTTTTTTTTTTTTTTTTTTTTTTTCAGATGGATGAACAATGAGTTGTTGAATTTATTATTTATTTTTATTTTTTTATTTTTCCTTTTGCTAAATTTAAGAATGGCAGATATTCTTAAATATATGGCTGCTCCTTTTTAGTAGCAGTGAAAAGAAGGATTAACAAATACCTGTAGTTGAGACTCAAGGTTCTCGTAGAAGGTCACGGATTTGGCATATCTTCCATTGAGAAAATGTCTTGTGTTCTTTTCACAGAAAACAAGGCGTTCTGTGAATGAAAGTGGTGCAAATGAGTGTCATGGTCATCTTCTCTAGTCACAGAACATTTTTATTTTATAATAGCGCTGTGAATTTACGCAGAACACATATATATTGTACATTCACATCGATCCCTGCCCTCTAGCAGCTTACAATCTAAGGTCCCTAACTCACATACATACATACATACATACATACATACATACACATAACATACCAGGGCCAATATAGACAGGAGTCAATTAACCCACCAGCATATCTTTGACGTGTGGGAGGAAACCTGAGTGACTGAAGGAAGCCCATGCAGGCACAGGGAGAGCATGCAAACTCCAGGCAAGTAGTGCCGTGGTGGGGATTCGAAGCCAACGACCCTAGTGCTGCCAGGTTAGCTACTTTGCATTTCAGTGGACAAGGTGCAACTATGATCAGTGTACTCCAGCTAAAACTGTGAATCTTGGCCACCAGACGTTTGGTGCTTCTATTATACTGTATGGGGTGAATGAAAGTAAGTTTTGCAGAATAGTGCAGCCTACACACAGCATGCGCTTGATTGCCAATTTGTTTACAGTGCACTAAACAAATATTGTTTTTGGCCAGAGTTCAGCCTAAAAATTTCTGTTTGGGTTTAATTGCTGACTGTGTTCTAACACCTGGCGGTGGTAACAAAATGTCACCCAAAGCTGTTACCTGTGCAGAAAGTGGTGGGGAGTTTTCCCATGGGGATACAGCCATAAAAACATTACAGTAGTCCTAATCTTTCTATACATCATCATTAAAATAATCTAAGCCTGAGCTTGTTTTGGCTGGGCTTCTCCTTAGTGCCGGTTCACACTGGGACGACTTGTCAGGTGACTTAGCCGCCTGACAAGTCGCCTCCCATTCTGTACAATGGAACCATTCTAATCGGAGCGACACAAGTTGCTCCGACTTAGAAAAAGGTTCCTGGGGCGACTTGAGGCGAGTTGCATTGACTTCTATAGAGAAGTTGTTTTGCAAGTTGCTGCAGCTGTCGTGTCCAGGTCGCCTGAGGCAGTCGCGCTGCAAGTCATGCTGCCTCAGTGTGAACCGACACTAAGGCCCCTTTCACACTAGGGCGTTTTTCAGACGGTACATCGCTAAAAATAGCGCCTGTATACCGCCTGAAAAAATCTGGCCCCATTCACTCCAGTGTGAAAGCCGGCGGGCTTTCACACTGGAGCGGTGCGCTAGCAGGACGGCAAAAAAAGTCCTGCTAGCAGGATCTTTGGAGCAGTATAGGAGCGGTGTGTTCACCGCTCCTATACCGCTCCTTCCCATTGATTTGAATGGGACACCGCGGCAATACCGCTGCAAAGCGCCGCTACGGCGGTGCTCTGCGGGGGATATTAGCCCTTTTTCGGCCGCTCGCGGGGGGCAAAACCGCACCGCGAGCGGCCGAAACCCGCAGGCAAAACGACGGTAAAGCAGCGCTAAATATAGCGCTGCTTTACCGTCACCGCGGCTCCCCGCCCCAGTGTGAAAGGGGCCTAAGGGTCACAGGAGTACAATTCGTTATGTACTCCTGTGACCCGGTTTCAGCAGAGAGTGGTCTGAAGTCCACTTTCTGCTGACATCACTGAAATCGGTCCAAGCACGACAATGATGTCTGGATCCGCCAGGTGCCTGGACTGATGCCTGTCTCACCATCTCAGCGAGCCGTCCCTCCACAGCTCGGCGCTCCAGTGAGCGTGAAGGAGCATAGCTGCCGATTTGACAGGCAGCAGCTCTCCGCTCGGGGAGCTGAGAGAACCAAGCCATCACTGAAGTTCGGTGGCTCGGTTCTCAGTGCAGAGGCGGTGAAGGACAGATACACCATCGGTCTGATGCTGTATCTTCCTAGGTAAGTATTATGGGTTAATTACAAAAAAAATAAACCTACTTCTCTTTTAAAAAAATTTGTTTCCTCAAGTTTACCAGAATATGTTACTACATACTTTTTGCAGAAGTTATGACAAAGCAGTACATTTATGGCAGACTTGAGGGAGCTACATAAAGTTAATGCTACATAGTTTTCTTCTGCACACAGTTCATCTCTGAATACGACTAATTGTACTATACAAGTGCGTAAGCCAAGTTCCAATCTGCACCATGTAGGATGCTAATAGAATGCATTTCAAATTCTTTCCACGTAAATCTTTCATTTTCTACGGATTGAGAGGCTTTAGTGTCCAAACTTGGGGATTTAGAAGGAATTCATGGTAAATAAAGTTATGACATGGACCAAAGCAAAATATGGCACATCAAAGATTGGTTGTTTAGCACAGAAATTTTTTTTTTAACTGGTTTTAAGGTTTGTTTGAATGAGCCAGGTGTAACAAACAGTAGCCAAGTTATATACCTGAGCATTTTTAATTCTCATTTAACAATGACCTTTTAAAAATTAAAAAAACATAGTTTATTGGGACATTTAAAAATAGCTTTTTGTGACATTTATATGCACTTTACTGAAGAATAAATACACACCTTACTGGTCCATATTCACAAACAAAATTGGCTACAGACACATCCACACACACTAGTCCTACGGACAATGGGGCTCCTAGCAGAAACACAGATACTCTTGCACCAAGACACACACAAACAAACACGTAGACACTTGTGTTGATTGTCTACTAGTTTTCTTCTAGACACCACGTAGTGGTGACTGAAGAAATTGCAGTCAATCCAGCAGCAAAATATAGACGTCCATGGCCAGACATTTTATAGTTGCCCTGGTGACTGGGATTTGACCTGTCTTGTGTTAACCAATAGTGATGTAATTGTTGCACAATCATTTTTTTTTTTTATGTTCATGATGTTATTTTATTGTGCATATTAAGGAATAAAGTAGTGCAGATATAGCCATTAAGACACAGAACAAAACTGCAGACACAGTTGTCAATTCAAATGCAGCTTGTCAATTGGCTCTGTCAACAGGAGCCATTCTATATCCAGGGGCATTGCCCTTACTGGTCACCGATAGGCAAGGAACATGGAAAAAATTGTGATCAAATGTTGCTCAAGGGACAGATCAGGACATCAGGGAAACACAAGAACCCAAAGTATAGTCGTCTTATGATGCCTGTGCCAATTCACTCACTTTATTGCCAGTGAAGTTTAGTGGTCTGGCTGTAGACAGTTGTAACCCGAATGTATCAGTCTTTCATTGACTCTACAAGTGTGAAGAAATTCATTGATGCGCGTGCCATTCTGTGGAAGCCAGCCAGTTCCCTCTTCCATAGCAGAAGTGGTATACGGTCTAGTTAAAGAATGAGGGGGCTTTTTTTTTTTTTTTTTATATATTAGTAGCACACTTCCTATTGCAGCGCCTGTGTCCTTGCATTGTGTTTTTTTTTTTTTTTTTTTTTTATTGGTCTGCAAATGGTAATCGGACCTCCAAGCAAAAATTAAAAGGGAAAAAAATTTGTCCTATTTGTGTGCTTCAGAAAATGATTACATCTCCAGCCAAAATGTTTTAGTTTGATAGAGTAGGGAAGAAATAAAGTTTCCATCAGATTTTCCTTCACTTCCTGTCCCTGCATGAACTAGGGGGTACAGAAGAAGAAACCATGAACAGCAGTGAAATTTTTTTTTTTTTATCCTGAAAAAGTGAGGAGAAATCTCCCTAGACACAAAATTCTGCTAGAGGCTAACTTTTCTTTGCTCTTAACTTTTACATTTTTAGTTAAAAAAAAAAAAAAAGTGATGTGTCTCTTGTGCTGCTGGCTTCTGGTTTAGTAGCAATCCTCCTCCTTCAGTGAGTGTAACATATTTTTTTTATTTAATTTTTTTTTTACATTATTTTTAAGGTCTATTACACTGAAACAGTCATTTTTGCTTAAGCCAGGGTTAAGAATATATAAAAAAAAATGAAAAAGTTCAAAGCTACATTTCAAATTATAATATTTTTTATTATAATATAATTTTTTTATTTTTTTTTTATCTATATATATTTACGTTGTGAGAAATAGTCAGTCTGTCTTCCTGTTTTCTGACAGTGTTCATGTAGTTCTTTAATTTGCCATATTTAATAGTATTGCTGTTATGGTTTATAATCAGACATTTTTATTGTGTGTGTGTGTGTGTGTGTGTGTGTGTGTGTGTTTTTTTTTTTTTTATTTTTTTTTTTTAAGTGTATCTAGCTCATAGCGCGTTTATGAAAAGCTGCAATAACAAAATCTTTTAATTTCCTGTAGTCTTGTTTTCCCTTCCCAGAAACCGATTTCTTCAGATCGTACTTTGAAATGGAATTTTCTTTTATCACATTACTTATTACGCACAGGATAATTTTGAGATAGTTCTAAAGATGAAAGCCCACCAGAAGAATTTGTGGGTTAGTAGAGTGGCCTGTCGTTCTCAGCTGTACCCCCTCCCCCCCCCCCCCCTCACATACCCCGCATTCCTCCTGAACAAACCTCTGCTTGTTGCTATAGTGTCTAAGATCAACAGTCATTAGGTGTGTGTGCGACCGCTTCACTATCGACAGCATTATCAAATTAAATTCTATATCTGACGAAAGTACTGTTTGCAGAAAATAACACTTCAGTAAAAGCCCTAAATGATTTAAAACCGATCGATTGAATATATTTGATTATAGCGTGTGTGTGTGTGTGTGTGTGTGTGTGTACGCCGATCAGCCATAACATTAAGGTCACTGACTGGCAGAGCGATTAACATTGATTATCTTGTTACAATGGCATCTGAGAGTCGGTGGGATATATTAGGCAGCAGGTAAACCATGTTTTCCCTGAAGTTTGTGTTGAAAGCAGTAAAAATAGTCATCACAGTTTGTTTTATGGGGCTGTGTAGCCACAGACCAGTCAGGGTGCCCATGCTGACCCGTGTCAACAGTGGCTACAATAAACACGTGCGCATCAGAACTGGACCCATGGAACAGTAGAAGAAGGTGGCCTGGTCTGATGAATCATGTGGATGGCCGAATGCGTCTGCGTCACTTACCTGGGGAAGA
Source organism: Lithobates sylvaticus (assembly GCA_028564925.1). Taxonomy (NCBI): domain Eukaryota; kingdom Metazoa; phylum Chordata; class Amphibia; order Anura; family Ranidae; genus Lithobates; species Lithobates sylvaticus. The sequence goes on from CM053032.1 coordinate 181,108,034, forward strand.
GATGGCACCAGGATGCAGTGAGGGATTAAGTCAAGCCGGCAAAATTAATTCTTTGGGCAATGTTCTGCTGGGAGAACTTGGTACTGCCATTCATGTCAATGTTACTTGACATGTACCACTGGCTTAACATTGTTGCTGACCGAGCACACTTCTTCATGGAAATGCTATTACCTGATGGCAGTGACCTATTTCAGCAGGATTGCCACACTGCAAAATGGTTTAAGGATGGTTTTGAGGAACCCAACGATGAGTTTGAGGTGTTAGCCTCCGAACTCTACAGATCTTAATCCAATTGAGCATCTTTGAGATGTGCTAAGAAAACTTGTTCAGTTCAAAGAGGCCCCCCCCCCCCCCCTCGCAACTTACAGGACTTAAAGGATCTGCTCCTGATGGCTCGGTGCCAGATACCACAATATACCTTCAGATGTTTAGTGTGGACCATGTATTTGGCAAAAGGGGGACTTATTAGGTGGTTGGTCATCAAGACATGTGTTTTTCTATATAGATATATATACCGTATATCTCTATCTCTCTATCTAATTTTTTTTTTCTTTTATTTGGATTGAATGTGAAATTTTGTATTGCTTCCTGCGGGATATTCACCCTGCTCTTGTCCTGTTTGTTATTGGCAGTTAGGGATGAGCTCCGGCGTGTTCGCATATGGAACATGTGTAGAGCCCGCCAGGAAGTCGGTGCAGCGCTGCGCTTATCACAAGCAGTGAGACATTGCTCGATCTCTGCAGCCGCGCATCGGGGCAATGTCTCATTGCCTGTGATTAGCACTGCGCCGACTTCCTGGCGGGCTCTGCACGTGTTCCATGCGAACACGCCAGAGCTCATCCTAATTGGCAGTACTGAGAATTATGGAAAATCACAAATTTTACTCTTGTCACTGGAACAGGAGTAGAGGGTAAATTTCATGAGCTGGAAACTTGTTTTGGTTACACCTGTTAGAGAGGATTTCCCCTCATTTTGGAGAAATTTCCTTTTCATTTCTTGTCGTCTCAGGGACAAGTGATGGAAAGTCTTCCCAAAGAGATACTGCTGCTAACAGTAAGTTCTGCCAATTCAGAAACCAGTGGGCAGAACTAGGTGTGACCAGGCACTGATTGACAAGCTGCAGGTCTGCCCCATACACACTATCAGATTTTCTGCAGATTTTTTGTCTTCAGATTTAACAAAACCATATAGTGAAAGGGCCTGCCTGATTTGCATAAAAAATGTAACTTCTAAGGTTTCACACTAAAATATATATATATATATATATATAATTTTATTTTTTTTTTCTATGGTTTTGGTAAATCTGAAGAAAAACAATCTAATGTTGTTGTGTATGTGGCTTAAGTCACACCCCCCTAAAACATTTTTTTCATCCTCCTATAGTGCAAGCAGGCACAGCCTACACGAGTGGCAACTCTGCTCCAAATTCAGGGGCAGTGCAGCATCATTGCCCAACATCACAGGTAACTGTATTAGTTGGACACGTTGACAGTCTGGATTTGGAGTTACTTTTTGGGGCACCAGTACTATGAAATTTATATATATATTTAGTTTAAAACGTCGCTTCCGCCCAATAGCTCTTAAAGGTGTGTGTGTGTGTGTGTGTGTGTGTGTGTGTGTGTGTGTGTGTGTGTGTGTGTGTAAATTAAATGACAATTTTTTTTTTTTTTTATTGCATTTAAGTGTAAACATGAGATCTGAGGTCTTTTTGACCCCAGATCTCATATTTAAGAGGTCCTGCCATGCTTTTTTTTCTATTACAAGGGGTGTTTACCTTTCTTGTAATAAGAATAAAAGTGACACAATTTATTTTTATTTATTCATTTTTTAAAAGCGCCCTGTCCTGCTGAGCTAGTGTGCAGAAGCGAACACATAGGTGAGTAGTGCCTGCATATGAAAATGGTGTTCAAACTACACATGTGAGGTATCGCTGCAATTGGTAGAGCGAGAGCAATAATTTTAGCCTTTGATCTACTCTGTAACTTAACACCTGTAGAATTTTTTTAAACATCGCCTATGGGGATTTTTAAGGGTAAAAGTTTGACACCAGTTCACAAGCAATTTTGAAGCGTGACATGTTGGGTATTCATATACTCGACGTAACATTATCTTAAACAATAAAAAAAAAAAATGGACTAACTTTACTGTTGTCTTATTTTTTTAATTTAAAAAAAAGTGTATTTTTTCACAAAAAAGTGCGCTTGTAAGACCGCTGCGCAAATACGGTGTGACAAAGTATTGCAATGGCCGCCATTTTAATCTCTCTAGGGTGTTAGAAAAAAAAAATGTATACTGTTTGGGGGTTTTAAGTAATTTTCTAGCAAAAAAAAAAAAAACGTTTAACTTTTTTAACCCATCTCAAAAAGAGGCTTGGTCCTTAAGTGGTTAATATAATAGCTAGTGTTGACTTTTTTTATTGGCAAAGTGCCTGAAAACTGTTTTGTTGACTTGTAACACAATAAATCTTTTGGTCTATGAAATAACCTAGGATTTATTTACTTGTATTGAAAGTATGTGTTTAAACAGTTCAGTGGATAGAAAATAATTGTAATTGTTGCCCTTGTGCTCAGCCGGTGGCCAATTTGTACTTGTCACCGGGAACCTGTAGTCACCGCTTTCCCTGTCAATATCAGGATATGTTCACATACTACACATAGGATGATCTACTGTAGTATTACATTCTCTAGATATTCGGTTTTGGCACTTTGGCTATGTCGAAGAACACACTTAAGGCCCTTATGACCCTATAAGTTCACCACTATTAATGTAGACAGTCCCACTTGTTACCCCATGACAAACCCACAGTGATGTAATACTGTTTGTATATTTCAAGCAAAAATAGAAAGGTAAAGACCAGTTGCCTAACTTGTAGAAGCCATTCTACAGAAAGCACGCTTAACAGCATTTCTTGATATACTACTTTCTTCCAAAACCCCTAAACATGATTCGAAAAAACAAAAAATTCCAAATCAAAAAAATCTTTATCTGAAAACACATTTCTGGTTAGATCTTTACCATGTGACATGCCACGTGTTGCATAAGGCTGTCTTCAAATTCTTGAGATTCACGCACTGTGCCCCTCATTAGGTGCCTTGAAAAAGTATTCATACCCCTTTTACATTTTCCACACTGTCATGTTGCAACCAAAAACGATAAATGGTTTTCATATATTTGTAAAAAAAAAATTGAAAAGTGTGGTGTGCATTTGTATGCAGCCCCCTGAGTCAATACTTTGTAAAACGACCTTTCGCTGCAATACAACTGCAAGTCTTTTTTGGGTATGTCCAGCTTTGCACATCTAGAGTGATGTTTTTGCCCATTCTTTGCAAAATAGCTCAAGCTCTGTCAGATTGGATGGAGAGCATCTGTGAACAGCAATTTTCAAGTCTTGCCACAGATTTTCAATTGGATTTAGGTCTGGACTTTGGGCAATTCTATAGCATGAATATGCTTTGATCTAAACCAGTGTTTCTCAACTCCAGTCCGCAAGGCGCACCAGCAGGTCATGTTTTCAGGATTTCCCTCAGATGAAATGGCGGTGGTAAATACTAAGGCAGTGAAACTGATTAAATCACCTGTGCAAAATAATGGAGAGCCTGAAAACCTGAGGACTAGAGTTGAGAAGCACTGATCTAAACCATACCATTGTAGCTCTGGGGTTTAGGTTTAGGGTCGTTGTCCTGATGGAAGGTGAACCTTGCCCCAGTCACAGGTTTTCTTCTACGATTGCTCTGCATTTGGCTGCTCCTATCAACTTTGACCAGCTTCCCTGTCCCTGCTGAAGAAAATCATCCCCACAGCATGATGCTGACACAACCACGTTTCACAGTGGGGATGGTGTGTTCAGGGAAATGTGCAGTGTTAGTTTTCTACCACACATAGCATTTTGCTTTTAGGCCAAAGTTCAATTACGGTCTCATCTGACCAGAGCACCTTCTTCCACATGTTTGATGTGTCCTCAACATGGTTTCTCGCAAACGGGACTTCTTATGGCTTTTTCAACAATGGCTCTCTTCTTGCCATTTTCCCATAAAGGCCAGATTTGTGGAGTGCACGACTAATAGTTGTACTGTGGTCAGATTCTCCCACCTGAGTTGTGGATCTCTGCAGCTCTTCCAGAGTTACCATAGACCTATTGGCTGCTTTTCTGAATACTCTCCTTACCCGGCCTGCCAGTTTAGGTGGACAGCCATGTCTTGGTAGGTTTGCAGTTGTGCTATATGCTTTCCATTTTCAGATGCTGGATTGAACAGTGCTCTGTGAGATGTTCAAAGCTTGCAAAATTTTTTTTCATAACCTAACCCTGGTTTAAACTTCACCACAACTTTATCCCTGACCTGTCTGGTGTGTTCCTTGGCCTTCATGATGCTTTTTGTTAAAGTGGAAGTAAACTCTACTACAGAATTTTACCTGTAGTTAAGCCTATAATAAGGCTTACCTATAGGTAGTGTAAATATCTCCAAAACAAGTAAACATGCACCGTTTAGATATTTACTGTACATGCAGCCAGTGAAACCACTGGCACATGTGCTCTGAAAGAACGGCCGCCTAGAGCCCTATGCTGCAACCACCGGCTCCCGTGCGCATGCACCGGATTGACATCATCACGGCTCCAGCCACTCACAGCGTCAGGACCCCACAAATCTGGGGGAAACTACGGGGAAGATGTCAGCTGTCTGTGGTGTGCGGGCGCCGCTAGAGGGCTTTATTCTAAGGTAAGTATTTCCCAATGGGCTAGTATGCGATGCAAACTAGCTCATTATGCCTTTTGTCTTAGGCCCGGTTCACACTGGTGCGATGCGAGAACCCTGCGAATCCACTGCGGGTTCACGCATCACACCGACCCGCACGGCAGTCCACACTTCCATATGCGAACTGCTGGGGAGTGTCAATACATTGTTAACGACATCCCCAGTTCAGCTTGCATATCACACTGCGAACTGACAGTTCGGACATGAATCAGATCGCACAGGTGAGAACACCCATGCGATCCAATTCTGGTCCGAACCCTAAAAAGGGTCCTGTGCGTGTTTGGACCAAATGCGGTGCAATATCAGCCATACTAACTGTATGGCTGATATTGCATCTCACAGACATCGCATGTGATGTGAACAGCAGTGCGCTGCAAATCACATGCAATGTCTGGCATCGCAGCAGTGTGAACCGGGCCTTACAGGTGCTTTTTTATTTTATTTATTTTTACAACCTTTTACTATGGTTCTCTAACAGACCTCTGAGGACTTCACAGAACAGCTGTACTTATACTGAGATTAAATTACACACAAGTGGACTCTATTTATTAATTAGGTGACTTCTGAAGGCAATTGCTTCCATTCTAGTTAGGGGTATCGGAGTAAAGGGGGCTGAATCCAAATGCACGCCACACTTTTCACATATTTTATTTTGTAAAAAATTTTGCAAACTATTTAACATTTTCCTTCCACTTCACAATTATGTGCCACTTTGTGTTGGTCTAATCCCAATAAAATACATTTACGTTTTTGTTTGTAACATGAAAAATGTGGACAATTTCAAGGGGTGTGAATACTTTTTCAAGGCACTGTATGTACACAGCCCAAACTCTACAGACTTCAATAAAGGTCTGTTAGTACTTTGCTAAAGTTGGCCTAGTTCTGATAAGTCAGGAATTTGGGGCACCTGTCAAAAAAAAAAAAAAAAAAAAAAAAAGAGGGGGCCACTCACTCAGCACAGTTGTCATCTTCAGAACGCATTGCATTTTTCACAATGAATCAAAGGTGTTATCACTACTCTTCCTCTCCACTCATTGAGAAAAATGTAAATGCCAGGGCTGGGTAAGTGACCCTCTGCGTTCACTATGCCTCAGGGCTGTTATTCAGCATGGGACTCGGAAGACGTCACAGATCACTGTAGTAGCAGTGACTACGTCAGTGATTCTCCACGTCCAGAGTCCCACAGATATAGCATATGCATACTTACATTGGTCAAAGCTAGAACAATAGAACTATGCAGAATTTTTTTTTAACTTGAAGTTGTTTTAACATTCATATGATCTGTGGAGCTTTGTTCTTGAATACTGTTGCATATAGTTGGGTGGCAGAATGTGATCAGCCTAGAGTCCAACCACTGGCAAGGCAGCAACTGACTAACAGATGACCTTTTACTCTCAAGCTCAAGTCAGAAATTAAATTGAGAGCATCCACCGATTTGGACAAGGTGGAGAGTGTGACATCCCCACCCAATCTCTTCACTCTGCCCAAAAGCATTGCCTGAATGGTGACCGTGCCGAGCGCGCCGTCCTGTTCAGAATGAAGCAGGCAGACTTTCGGCCTGGGACCCAGAAGCCAGTGGAGATCACTGGCGTAGCGGCCACTGGCATCAGTCAGGTATGTGTACATGGGCTACTTTGGTTGGCTCAGTCCCCCCCCCCCCCCTTTTTCTTATAAATAAATAAGGGGTAAACATTTGGTGACAGCCTCAGGATGAAAAGATTTCTCCTCTCTACTCGTGTATCACCAAACACTGAAATGGAGAAGAGCAATGTGGAACTGGCTGCAATTTTGCAGAGCAGAGGTCATCCATGGAAGAAGTTTGGCAGATCGTGTTGCAATTTTATTTTTTTGTGTTTCCATAAAATCATTTTATTTTTTTAAATTGTATTCCGCTTTTCTTTTGTAGGTGTGATTTTTCTGATCACCATTGTGTGTACATTGCAGGTATAAATGTGCTTCACGCTTCCTTGTGGGCCGTTTCTTATGCCCCCGTACACATGATCGGAAATTCGGCCAGCAAAAGACCGATGAGAACTTTTGGAAGGAAAATGCGACCGTGTAGGCTCCATCGGACTTTTGCTGGCCGAATTCCCGCCAGAAATTGAGAGCAGTTTCTCAATTTTTTTCGTCGGAAAAAGTTCTGATCGTCTGTACCAATTCCGACATGCAAAATTCCTACGCATGCTCGGAAGCATTAAATGTAATTTTCTCGGCTCAACGTAGTGTTGTACATCACCGCATTCTTGACGGTCAAAAGTTCAGTCAACTTTTGTGTGACCGTGTGTATGCAAGCCAAACTTGAGCGGAATTCGCTCGTGTGTACACGGCATAACAATGTGTGTTTTTTTTTATTTTTTTATTTTTTTTTAATAGTGTAAAGTAGCTGATTTTGAAATCCCTGTGTGAATAGGTTTGTTTTATTTATTTTATTTTTATTTTTTTGGACAATATTTGAAGATAAAATAACCTGTAATATTTTAGTATGGGCACATAAAATAAATGACTGACTGTTTCTTTCTTTTGAAACAACGTTATTGTAATTAATCCACTTTTAAATGAGAACCGCAAACATTAGCTTTTGAGTTAACTGTTGCCAGGTCATGCTGGAATTCTTCATGAAAATTTTTTTTTTTTATGATAGCAGAATAATACTGCTGTTTGTTTTGTGTTCAAATATATGATATCTTTCACAAATCACCTTTATGGTATGATGGTGGTTATTTTGGCATTTGTGCCAACCTAGACAGAATATAATAAAAATTGTATTTATTTCCACTTGGAACAGCACCTACTTTTGTATTTGTTACATTCACATAGCATAATAAAAGAAAAAAATGCAGCTTCCTTTTTTTATATAACTCCAGCATTGGAAAATCATACTTGGGTTCTCTCTGTTTATTAAAGCGGAACTTCAGTCATTTTTCCAAATTTTCATCTATTAAATCTTTTGCCCTTGTTGTTTTTAACCACATCAATACTGGGCACTTTCGCCCCCTTCCTTCCCAGACCAATTTTCAGCTTTCAGCGCTCACACTTTCAATAAGAATTGCGCAGTCATGCAATGCTGTACCCAAATGAAATTTTTATCATTTTTTTGTTCGCACAAATAGAGCTTTCTTTTGGTGGTATTTATTCACAACTCGTTTTTTTTTTTTTTTTTTTTTTTTTTTTGGATTTAAGCGAAAATTTGGAAAAAAAAACTATATTATCTTTACTCTATTTTAAAAGAAATCCAATAAAATCGAATTTTGTCATAAATTTAAGCCAAAATGTATTCCGTTACATGTTTTTGGTAAAAAAAAAAATCCTGTTAAGTGTATAATAATTGGTTTGCGTGATCACGGACATGTGTATGCAAATGATCATGTGCAAATGATCATTGGGACATGTGATTTTACTGTTATACATGTGGGGGACGTGTTTTGGGGATCATTACTATGTGGGGACATGTGTGTTTACTTTGTGTGTTTTACTGTGGTGACACTAGACTGGTGATCAGTGAGTAAAAAGCTGTAAAAAAACAGCTCATACTCACTGATCACCAGTCGGCTGCAGCGATCCGCTCTCCTCTCCTCAGCGACAACTTCCGCGTGAGGAGAGGAGAGCCGATCGCCTAGAAACCGGCTGTTTGTTTACATCAAATGACGGCCGTGATTGGACACGGCCGTCATGTGATCAGGAGGGCCAGTCGCAAAGCCCTCCTGCCGATCTAAGATGCGCCGTGTCCGGGTGACACGAGCGCATAGGGATCCGCTGCTGCGTGGGAATGCGCGTGCGATCCCGCTCTTTCTGAGGGACACTCCTGAACGTCCACTCAGGAGAGAGCGCCCACCTGGCCGTACATGTGCAGTGGCTGGGTGGGAAGTGGTTAACTTTGGATAGTAAAAATTTTTTTCCTCCAGTAAATACCTTTTTATACAGCCCACTTCCTGTTTCTTGTCTGGTAAAAGCCTAGGCTTGTGACATCATGCACATCTCACTCACTCTCGTGAGAGTTTGCCAGGAAGGGAGGGGGGATGAGTCATAAGGGGGCCAATGAGAGCTGCAGGGCTGGAGGCGTGTGTCTGTAAATCCAGGAAGTGAACAGGCAGCAGCTTCAGCTGCCCACAGTTAAAATGGTTGCAGCCAGACTCAGTCAAGGGAGATTTCTGCAGCATATCTGGCAAGTACAGAATCGCAGTATATATAAATAAAATAATATGAAAAGTGGTTGGCAAATGGATGCTTTTATTACAAATTATGTGAGCAGACTGCAGTTCCGTTTTAGGGAGGCTTTGGAGTTGTGTTTGCCACAATTACCTTTTATTTTTACTATGCTGGCAGGTCTCATGATAAATTGTAAATTAGATTTGAACACTGTCTGTCCTAACAAAAGGTTTAAAATTTAGAAGCTGGGTTTCTCCAGATACATTATATTATTGAGAGGAAACTCGTCCAGTCCTCAGCCTTCCTATTGGAAATACTTATACACTGAATTTGTTCAGAAGTGCTTGCAGTCAGGACAATTTTTCTTAAAGGCTTAAAGAGGTTGTAAACCTAAAAAAAAAAAAATCCTGTTCCCTTATAGCAGATTAAACGGCACAGTGCTTGTGCTATCTAATCTGTCCCTCTCTAAGATGTAAAGAAACCTGGTTAATCCTGCGTCCCCCTGTCTGTGCTGACCACGGTAATCTTGGCTGCTGATCCATGATTACCGTGGTCAAGTTACGTGCCTTCGTCATCCCACTGCTTTCCTCTCCCCCTAGCTCCCTGTCCTTACCTCACATTTATGGCCGGTAACATACCCTCCGGCCGCTCTCGTCCCCCCATCTAAGATGTTGAGTTTGCCGTAGAGTTCTATTTTTTTTTTTTTACTATTTATCTTGTTTGTCTAAAGCTTTAAATTGTAACTTAAAACAAACCTTTTATTTTTATTTCTGCTAATGGGTGGGTTTCTGTCCCCCTAAAGAAAACGGGACATGAGAGGAAATGGCTCCAATATGAGGGAAACCTACTCTTGGACAGGTGTCACTAGAACAAGTGTCCCTATTAATCAGTAGCCGACCAGCTGCCGTCATTATACTGCGGCAGGTCGGCTCTCTCCTGAAAATCGCCGTAGCTGTAATTCGGCCCTTTTAAACAGCTAGAGCAGGTGCGCGTGCCCACTGCACGGCGAGGGATCCAATGCACGTGGCCGGCGGGCATGAGAGACAGAACAGACGTTTGTGTGTAATCTCACACATCTCGATTCTGTCAGGAGAGACAGATCGTCTGTTCCTACTAGCTAGGAACAACGATCTGGCTTATCCTCTAGTCAGTTGCATCCCACCACAGTAAGCAACACACTGAGGGAACACATTTAGCCCCTTGATCACCCCCTAGTGTTAACCCCTTCCTTACCAGTGGCATTAACACAGTAATTGGTGCATTTTTATAGCACTGATTGCTGTATAAATGTCAGTGGTCCCCAAAAAATGTGTCAAAAGTGTCCGATCTGTCTGCCGCAACGCCTCAGTACCGATAAAAATCGCTAATCGCCATTACTAGTAAAAAAAAAGGAAATAAATAATAAAAATCACAAATCTATCCCCTATTTTGTAGACTCTAACGTTTGTGCAAATGAATGTACGCTTATTGCGATTTATTTATTTATTTTTTAATTTTATTAATTTTTTTTGTTACCGAAAATGTGTAGCAGAATATATATATATATATATATATATATATATATATATATATATATATATATAAATATATATATATATATATATATATATATATATATATATATATATATTGGCCTAAATTGATGAAGAAATTTGTTTAAAAAAAATAAATAAATTGGGGATATTTATTATAGCAAATACTAAAAAAAAAAAAAAAAAAAAAAAAAAAAAGTGTAGCCAGTGCCACAAGCTGTCTGTGTCCTCATTCCCCAATTTCTCAGTTTAGCTACTGTATGATGGTAGCGTCATTGCTCGTCTTCCTCTCTAAACTTATTTGTCTGTCCTGCTTGAATCGTACTTTGAGCTACTGACATGGAACCGCATTCAGTTGAGTGTACTGGGTCAATTAAGTTACTGTAGCCATTGGATCAGCATAGAGGTCAGACAAACTAGCATTCTTAAGAGAGATTCCTTTAAACCTATATACTATATCGGCTGGTGTGCACATGCTTATGAACCAGTGGAACAGCCATTTAGCCTTGCCACCTATGTGATTGTCTTGCACCCGTTGATGGAACATGCAGTAAAAAAGTCGTATTTCACTGGTGATATGGCTTATTAGACTTTGAACGTAATCATTGTTCACCAATGTTTGTGTTCCTTTTTATGCAATAAGTGCTAAGCTAATACAGATACTCCATTGTGACTTGAACTGGTTGGTATTCTCTTGTCTTGACCTTTTTTAGTGATTGTTTCTGTTGGATATACAATATGTATACTGTACACGGTCATGGAGGATTTCAACATTTTAAATTGTTAACATTTCAAGGGTCGTCTAGCTGCTGCATTAATTGCAAATACGTTGCATGTGTCTGTAATTTACAACCCCCAAACCGTCAGAGGTCAAAGGCTGTCTCCTTACCCTCAGGCCTCTAACTTTTCCCTGTGCCGTTAACTGCCAAAAAATGCCTTTCGCCCAGTGTTTGAGATTCCATTTGTTCATATTTTTCTTGCAACAAAAAAAAATTCCCTGTTGCTTGAAACAATAAATGAAACAGTACAGTAGTCTCTAAGTATATATATATATATATATATATATATATATATATATATATATATATATATATATATATATATATATATATATATATATATATATATATATATATATAATATAAAATCAAAAACGTATTTATTTTTATTATTATACAGGATTTGTATAGCGCCAACAGTTTGCGCAGTGCTTTACAATATAAAGGGAGACAATACATTTCAATACAAGAGGGTTAGGAGGTTCCTACTCCTGCAAGCTTACAATCTAAACATATAGACCCATGTTCCCTTACCTCTGTTCAAAAAGACTAATTTTAAAATGGATCTTCACTGCACCTGAGCACCACAAACCAAAAAGACGTTAATACTCTATTAAAATTCAAAGCAATCGACCTCCCTCCATCCACCGATGTTTCCATGATTTATTTTGTTGAGAAATCACTTTGAAACCCCCCCCCCCCCCTAACATTTCTGGCCATCTTGAGTAAGGGCGAATGATTTATGTAGCACAGGGCTGCCCAACCTTTTACTTAAGCGACTTGGTAACTGGTCGCGGGCCACAATGAGCGGAGCGGGTGGATGGCATGTCTGTGTCCGTGCTGCATTTGGAGAGCGGACACAGCCCACAGCCCACCATACTTTTTAGCGGATCGTATTGGAGGTAGAACACAAATCGGTTTATGTCTGCCACTACTTGGAGGTGAATGGAGGGTCCAATTGTTCGGAATATCCGACTGACCGTGTGAAAGGGGTCCAAGGCTGCTTTCACACTGATGTGCTGCGGTTCACCCGCTCCACGTGTGCAACGCAGTGTACATATGGCTTTCCTGTAGTTTGCAATAGACTTCTATTATATTCTGTAGGTTTGGTGCACTTTCAGAAATCTCATCAAACTCGCAGGTAATAATAGAAGTCTATAGCTCAGTGCAGGTAACCCGCAGGTAAATTGCTCTGCACCTGCGGATCAGTTTGAAAGCAGCCCAGTAACCACTGCAGAAAAGATATGCCCCTATATACACTGTGATTTTAGTAATAAACTGGCCTTTTAATAACAGTATTCTTTCTATTCTATCCCAGAGCAGGAGGTTGCTGTACACATCTGAGGGCTCCGCGGGCCACATGTAGCCCCCGGGCCAATGGTTGGGCACCCCTGATGTAGCATTTTACTTGCTTTTATCCATCTGACCTTTGCTTAAGCATGCGTGCAGGAGCATATGCATAGCTCAGAAAACCCCTCCTCCACTCATGAAGACTCCTGGGATGTATGACATTTGCCTAGGTAAGAAACCAGGAAGTAACTGAAGAAATGTAAAAAAAAGTTTAAAACAAGTAAATCTAATATAATTTCCTAATTTATTTAGTAATGCTAGCAGCATAAGGATTAAAAATGTTGCTTGGGAGAGTGAAGTTAGACTTTTAAATACCTTTTTAAAAACCAGTCAGACATTGCAGTCATGTTACCGCACCATTCCATTTTTCTTTTCTTTTGGTGGTGGGTGGTGGCAGCGGCCATATCAATCAATGTTTATAAACTTTTCTAGGTTAGCAGCAGTATTGCTCCTTATTGGCATTTCTCATGTAATTACTTCACCCCTGTAGTCTGTGGAACTACAGGGGTGGTGAAGGGGTTATGAATATAGCAGCCAGGGTAGGAACCTGAACCCATACAAAGAAGAAAACCTCTGAGGATAGCTTCATACATGCAAAGGGACAAAAATGTTTAGAAAATAAAGAACACTATCAGGACTCGCTCTACCAGAGAAGGTGAGTATCAAAATTGGAGTTTGGCTTTAGACTCGGTTCACACATATGCAAGTTGAATGTCTTTTAAACCGCATCCAATTCGCATGACATGAATTGTACCGGCTTTCAATGGAGCCGTCCTGTGCGATTTTTGGGTCCGGTTTAGCAAAGGGATGACCGCAGAGGGATGACCTCATCAGCGTTGTGTTGCTCCTTTATTGTCCACTCAGCAGCCACTAAAATAGTTGGGACAAGGGTGTCTGCAGAAGTTGCTGAGTGCCCTTAAAGTGGCATGGACATTCAATAAAAACTGTAGGCACCGTGGAGCAATCCATCCTCAAATCCTCACAGCAGATGCACTGAAGCTATTCAAATAATCCTTTCAGCAGCTCGGCTCCCTCTCCCAGTAAAAACGTCCTAACCAAAGAACTCCTACGCCTGTGGTTATTTGCTCTGGCATTTCCCTTTGTGCATATGGCAAGTGGGCACTTTGTCCCTGGCTCCCTGTTTCCAGCTGGGGTGCTTTGCTCATGCACTGTATATGATGATGACCACCCTTTTCTTCCATCTTAGCTGTTTGAGGCTGAGTGCATAATGTGCCAAGAAAGTCAACAGCAACTAATACATAGACCAGTTATCAGTAGGGACATTCTAATTGCCTTGTGTATTGGTACCCTGAGCCCCACATAAATATTTCAGAAGCTAATCTGTGAATTTGCGTCCTGCTTATCAAAAGGTTATTGAAATGGAAATACAAATAACTTTCTGGGGCTTTATCCACTTTCTAAAGTAAACATGGAGCTCTAATTATAGCCGGGGCCTTCCTAGCTCCTTCCATGTCTTTAGGTGGTCATGCTGGTCTAATTATTCTAAGCCTGCGGGCTTTCTCCAGGTGGTAAATTACAAAGGCTGAGATTATCCTGCGATTGCTTTCTGGGGATGTCATTTTAACTAACAAAAGGTCACCATGATATTATTATTGACCATTTTAAACATAATAGTCATGTTATGAAGTAGACATTATTTTAATTTTTTTTCTTTCATGTGACATTAAGCAGAAATCAGAAAATGCATGTGTAAAGCTTTGCAGTGTCACAAAAATGACATAAGTTTCCACAGGTCATTATACTGTCATCCAGGCTCCCACAACAGGGTGTCTTAATTACCTCAGATCGCTCGCACCGACCACCTGCGGATTAGACGTTTGTTGTTCTTGCTTTGTGCTCTAGTGTGCGGGGTCAGCAGTGGCATCACCTAGGGCGGTCATTAGTCTCACCTCTTCTCTAGGGAAACACAATCTGCAAACAGCCCGAAGCAGCAGACTTTGTTCACCAAAAGCCAGGAGCTGTTAATTGTAGATAACTTCAATCGCCCAGTTGACAAGAGGGTTTTTTTTTTTTTTTTCCCTCCTGGATTATTTATTTATTGAGAAAATATTTTTTTTTCAGGTTCATTCCTTTTAACTGGAATAAATGAAACCATTTGTTTTGGTAAATTTTGCATGTTTAAGCTTTCTTTGCAAGCTGAATGCTGCCAAACGGCTTCCAGCTTGCCTGGGTGTTGGGGTGAGCTCATGCTATGTATTATGCATTATTTTTATCTAAAAATCACTTATCTATTTTTAATTTTTTTTCTTTATGCATTAAGGCAGGTGTGGCCAACCAGTGGCCCGCGGAGCCCTCTGATGTGGCCCGTGACCTCCTGCTCTGGAATAGTGGGTTAGCAAGCCCAGATCACAGGTTGCCGACCCGTCATACCACAGCATCAGTGTTGTGAATGAAGCTGGTGGTAGAGGAATAAAGGGGCTGCAGAGCAGAGCCCCATAAGCAGATGCTTCCTGTACAGCGTCGGCTTTTGCCACAGGCAGAGTCTATGGCAAAGTTCAGTTATCCTGCAGGATAGACACAGGTGCACTATGCTGCACCCGTGGTGTGGGTAAACCACAGCACATCAGTCTGAAAGCAGTTTAGACCCTTTTCACATGATCAGCACTACCCAATCGTACCCTCAGTTCACCTCTACAGAGCAGATGTAAACAGACTTTTGTCTGTTTATTCCCGCCTGCCTCCAATCCGATCCTCTAAAAAAAAAAGGGGGGGGAATTCGTCCCCTTCCATCTGGGTGGATCGAATCGTAAGGCCTATAAAGTAGCTGTGACCTGTTATACGCCCGCTCCGCTTATTGTGGCCCCCTACTGGTTACCAAGTTGCTTAAGTGGCCCTCGCTCTTAAAAAGGTTGGGCATCCCTTCATTAAGGTAAGGCCAGCCATACACAGAGCAAATTTCTTTCCTGCGACCACGGGTTGCAGGAAAGAAATTTGCTTGATTCCACCATCAACACAAACGGTGTTGATGCAAGAATCCCCCTTGCCATGCCATTGTCTTCTCGCACTGGCGTCTATAGCATCCACTTTCAATAATCGTAAACTAATCCGGCAGGCTGGTTTGTAGCCAAGTTGAGCGATAGACTTTGTACATTCAGCCTACCCATTAATGGTTCGAATCTCGGCCAGTTCCTGCGGAACCGGTTGGGATTCGACCCGTGTATGGCCTGCCTAAAAAACCTTGTGCAAGTAGCACCCCTCCATGAGCCCATTGGCTCCTGCTGCTGTCAATCACAGCCAGTGAGGAGGGGGGCATGGTGGGATCAAGAGTGAGGCCGGGTTCACACTGGTACCACACGACTGTTGTACCACTGTCATCCTACTTTGCCCTGCGACATCGGTCCTACATCAATTCGACTTGAATGAACAAGATAAGATTTTGCTCCGACTTTGAGATAGTCTGACTTGTCCTTTTGACCAATCAAAGAATCCCAGTGTGACATCAATTCCTTTTTACCACACGACTTTACTGCTGCTGTAATCCCCCTATCGGATGCCACAAGTCAGGTGGTTAATACAAGGATCCGACTTTGATCCCACTTCAGTGATATTCAATGGGCTGAAGTAGGACCAAAGTAGTGCACAACCTTCACACTGGTACAACAAATGCTCCGACGTTGGGAGCTCATGTCGCATGACATGTGAAAATCAATGTTTCCCTATAAGAGCCATCTTAACTGGTCTGACACAAGTCCGTCCGACTTTGAAAATGCTCCCTGCACTTCTTTGAGCCTACATCAGCCCATTGAATATCATTGAAGTCGGATCCTTGTCTTAACCATCTGACTTGTGACATCCGACATGGTGATTACAGCAGCAGTAAAAGGAATTTGTCACACTGGGATTGTTTTGATTGGTCAAAGGACAAGTCAGACTATCACAGAGTCGGATCAAAGTAGTCGGATGGATGTAGGACCGATGTATGACTGATGTTGCAGAGCAAAGTAGGATGACAGTCGTATGACTGTCTTGTAGTATCAATGTGAACCCGGCCTCAAGTGCTAAAAAAAAAAACACAATATATGTATTAAAAATATGTGCAAACAAATAAATCTTTTAAAATTTGTTTATACATATATTGGGTTTTTAGAGCAAATTTTTTACTTTTATATACAAAGGCAAGCTAGTAAGTTTCACTCTACTCATATGGCTGATGATTAATTGATTGGTATTTTGTATATTTGTGCTGCAAAACGTCTTCATGTTTTTAATAAAGTGGAGAAGGTTTAGATAGAACCACCTGTTTTTTATTTCTATGCCCCTAATGGAGAGATAAGTGAAGCGAGTGCAAATCTCTTTAACAAAGGCGTAACTTAAAGGCCAAAAAACTGAGAACCTCAGTTTACTGTCGGGCGCAGTGCCTGAGTGCTGGGATAACTGAACTCCTGCGCATGTGCAGGAGTGACCTCATACTCCACTGGCCAATCAAAAGTGCAGAGGACCAGTACTCATGGGAAAAGATTCTGGCTAGAGACCATGCAGGTATTGAACTGCTGAAACGGAGGTAAGTATTGCAGATTTTTGTTCTGATGAAAAACCACAAAGATCCTGCGCTTATGCTACTATTATGGTGTTCCTACTCCTTGGAGACTGCTAGCGCCATGAACCATATAGCTAAGTGCAGAACAGTTATTTTGTGGCAAATACAATAAAGTGATATATATAGATATATATATATATAAGTGTCCAATAAAAAAGAGTGAACTCAAAATCCATTCATCATTTCCTTTATACTTGAATAAATGATATAACCACAAATGAATCTTCTTACAAAAGGCAATATATGCTCCAGCAAACCATTCATGGTGGACTACAAAACGCCACCTTCCCAAAACACAAATCCTGTGCTCTCTTGGTGCTCACACTCAAATTGTTCAATCACCAGACCTCCTCTTAACTTAAAGTGGTTCTGAAGAGTGCATTGTGCAGCTTGTGATAGTCACATCCTGTAGTCCTCCAAATGCATTTTGCCCATCAATAAACAGTAAAATAAAAAGCCATAGTGCAGTAATTTTGACTGCAATAGTATAAACACTTCAAAGTATCCACGCACATTAAAAATACAAATGCCAAGGTTCAATATGGTTACTCTACCACATGGATCCAAGGTGGCTGCTGCTGACCCAACTTCCTGTTTACCTCTTGCTTATATTTCACGGACTGGAAGTAATGTTGGCAGAAATGACATCACAATGAATAGCCCCACCCGACATGTTTCAACCAGTTGTCATCAGGAAGTGATCTGTCTGACCTCACAGCTAGCCTTAGGCCCCATGTACCCCCCATCGGCCCCCAATCGTTCAGGAGAGGCAACCTCTCCTGAACGATCTAACTTGACAGATAGTAACCCATGTTTAAAACTTTAATTTTGCCGTGTTTACTTGCCGCGTTTTGCGTTTTTAGAAGCGTTTTAAAAAATCGTTTTTAAAATGGGCAAAAACTAAACGCACCTATAAACGAGACGCGTTTGGCGTCTGAAACGTCGGAAAACTTCTGCGTCTGAACCCATTTTTTTTGCTTTCGAAGAAATGCTGTTAAATGCAACTGCCTAAAAACGTCAATAAACAAGACTGTGTACATGTTCACATAGGATAACATTGAATGAGTTCAGGGGCAGTTGAAGAAAGCGTCCATCTGCCCCTGAACGTCCGTTTAGCAGCGTCCCGTGTACATGGGGCCTTAGACTTCACATATGGGACAAACTCCAGTGTTCCCTGGGGAACCCAATTCATTAATAAAAAAATGAAGTGAGAGTTCTTCTTTACTTTACTTTACTTTAGTTCTACTTTCTGAGCAACAAGCTTTACGCATTGTTTGTTTTTTTCCGAGATTGCAGTGCCATTTACCGTGGCTAAATCGTGTTTAGAGTGCCATTGAGAAAAAAATGTCAACGCAAACGTGTCCTGCATTTTGCCACGGTTCTGGAAGTGCGGGCAGAATTGTGGCAATTCAAATCTAGGTGAGAATTGAGCCTGAGTAGTGGGGGTGGTCTGATCACATGAATATATAGATCTCTTCCTGCCCATTTTCTATTTGGCTCATTTTGCTGTCAGTTGGTAGTTTAATTTGAGTCCATAATACGTTGCTGTTGACCAGCTCTGATTATTTTGCTGCTGTTAAAGTATAGCTTTTACCATGAGATGTCAAGGATTTTAATTCAAGCGCATCTAGAAAGCTGCAGCTTGTGCATATCTGTTGTATGCTGTCACCGCAGCCTCGCCATCAGAATCGATAGGCCAAATTCATAACTGCTCCTTTTGACTTCAGTGACTTTGAAGACATTGCTTACTTTGTGGCAACCATCCAAGAATTTCCATTTTCTCTAATCGAGTCACACAAAGTAAAGAAAGGAAATCCACGTTTTGGATACACTTCGTATAATGGCTGTGATGACCAATAGCTAGACTATTTTCCTTCCACATTTTTGTTTCTTTTAATGGCCTGAAACAAATGTTCTGTCTGCTCGCCGTTTATTGGACTAGCCTGTCTCCATAGAGTATAGACTAATGTTAAACCACATGCTGTGTCTGCGATTCTAAACGTGTAATTACAAGGAAATTAGGGGTTTTGGTTTCTTGGGAAGGAGAGGTACGTAAACCTGTCAATGTTTGTAGTCCATGAACAGTGGATGGGTACAGAGGCAGTTGCATGTTCTGGCCCAACTTATCGGTTTGGAAACTGCTCAGTTTGCCATAAGACTTCTAAAGGTTTTAAAGGTCCTGTATAATATCAATAATCATAAATGTACACTAAATAGGTCAAAATGAAACCTAAGATTCATAGAAGGGGGGAAAAAAAGCTTCAGATTTAAACCTGCCTGGGAAGGTTTGAATGTGGTTAATGATGCAGGAATCAAGAGACAGAATTTATACGCATTGTAAATCTGTGTATGTTGTACTGCTGTATATTATAGGGGAAGTGTATCAAAACTCAATCATTTAATATAAAATATTGCAATTTAGTCGTAATTAAAGTGGTGTTCCCCCCCCCCCCAAAAAAAAATGATTAAAATTCCTAAAAAAAATAAAAAAATAATTTGGATTTTTTTTTTTTTTAACTCACTTCTAAATGCCTGATGCTAGGGGGTCCCTCGTAGTCTGTCTCCTTCAGTGCCTGGGCTGGTGACATCACTTCCCCTCGGTGCAGGAAGGGCTCCCTACTGTCAGTCATCTGGGACTCGTGACAGGTCCCAGGTGACTGCACAGCCAATCACGGCGAGCAGATGGGGTGACGAGCGGAGCTTTGCCCCCCCCCCCCCCCCCCCACACACATCGCTGGATCCTGTGTCCGATTATTCAAAGTCATCAGCCAAGGCCAATATGTCCATGCACACTATGGCTCTTTCATGAGTTCACAGGCATATAGTGAGGGGAAAAAAAGTATGTGCTCCCCTGCGGATTTTGTATGTTTGCCCACTGATAATTTTAATGGTAGGTTTACTTTAACAGTGAGAGACGGATTAACAGAAGTATCCAGAAAAACACATTTCAAAAAAGCTATAAATTGATTTGCATTTTAATGAGTGAAATAAGTATTTGACCCCATCGCAAAACATTACTTGGTGGCAAAAGCCACATTTCTTGTAGTTGGCTACCAGGTTGTATACTCTTACAGGCAGAAACCAAACGTGCATTTTTGAAAGGAGCTTTTGAGCAAAAAAGATGCCTAAGTGCCCAAAAATGCCCGAAAAAGCACAAAGAAGCTCAAACACACGAAAAAATAAATAAAAGAAAAAATTAGCTGAGGGAAGGGTCTGTGGAAAAAAAAATGCTTATGCTCAAAGAAGCTCAATAAAAGCTCAAATTCCTGTAAAAGCGTCTTTTTTTTTTTTTTTTTTTTTTTTACCCCTTTCTATAGTTGCACTGTGCATGAGCCCTTAGTGTGACTACCCTTACTCGCTGTACTATATGGAGGAGCAGCATCGTTGCCCTAGGCAGCTGTCCTGAATTGGACTACAAACATTCCCCATATTCTCATCTCCAGTACATAGAGGGGGGCTGCTAGTTGAGACGGTGGATAAGAAAGCTGATACATTTCTTTGATCTTTCAGTTCACTGAAGAGGGTTCTAATGGGATCAACAGGTGTTTTTCTGTGCTTGGTCAAGTAATGCTGCCAACACATCCTAAGGACTTGTTCGCTCCACTGTATCTGGGATTTAGATATACTTTCAAGCAAATTGTGTAAATATCTTGTATTTATCAATTAAAATTAGTTACACTGGATAGAATAAGCACCTAACTGACCGGTTTCACTTATTACCTGTAAGCTTTCTGTGCTAATCATTTACAAATGGAGGATTTTAGGCTGAGCATACACTGTCAAAGCGGTTGTCTACCCGCAGGAAAAAAACAAACAAAAAAATTGTAAGGCATAATGAGCTAGTATGCAACTTGCCCATTATGAAATACTTACTTACCTTAGAACGAGGAGTTGGTATCAAATCCTGGTCCACACCAAGGGAGCTGACATTTTGCCCTCAGCGTGTCTTCCGGGTTCGTGGCTCTGGCGCTGTGAGTGGCTGGAGCCGCAATGACGTCCCTCCCACGTATGCGTGCTGGAGTTCTCTTCCCGGCAAGGTGCGGCAGCGACCTTCAACCGGGCATTCACAGCGCATGCGCCGCAGACATCAGCGGCTGCATGCAAAGTGAATATCTCCTAAACAGTACAGGTTTAGGAGATATTCGTTTTACCTAGGGGTAAGCCTTATTATAGGCTTACCTGTAGGTTAAAATTGATTGGGGTATACAACCGCTTTAAGCCTAGTACACGCAGACTGAATGTGGGCCTGTGTATTGTGGTTGTCCCGACAGTAGTTAGGGCGGCTCTTGTCGGGGCATGACTGAAAAAGGTCTGCCGATTGGCTCCCGATCAACTTTCTCTCAGGCAGGGGCATCCGCTTGTCAGAGCACAATAGAGCAGCAGAGGAGATCGCTGTACTGACGTTGAATTAAGAAAAAAAACTACTAGGGTGTACTGGGCTTTGGTGTATGACACTAACACATTAGATGCACCGTGTTCCAAATGTTAGTTGTCACTGACTCATGGACTTGTATCAGTGTCTCTTTTTTCAGTGTATTACGAAGAAACTGGCTGTAGCAGAGCTCAAGACATTGTAGGCAGCCACCTGTTTGTCTCTGACCGGCAGGAAATGACCAAGAAGTAATAAGCTTCACTATTGGAATATCTTGAATACATGGTGTTAGATGAGCTGTATCAGATTTATCTGTGAAATGCTATTTAGGTTTAAGCACAAGAAACTTTGATCTTCAATTGTAAAAGTTTAAAATAAGAGCTTACCGGAGTTGCAGAGAGCCAACAATGGCACTGACTCTTTTGACTTACAACCGTCTTTTGGTATAGTTGGCATCTGTCTAAAAGTTTGAATTTGATTTGTGGAAGTAGCCTTGGTAGGTGAAACCCACTATATCTAAGGGTCCATGTAGTTGGGCATGGTCCTTCTGGTGTGGATTTATATTTAAAGGGCATGATGAACCAAAATCCTGAAGATTTTCATTTGCTTCAGTGGTGACGTGTTAAAGCAGTATTCATTTAAAAAACAAAAATGTAATCCTATTAAAGCCTTTAGGCTTGTTTCTTTTCACCTGGTGATTCAGCCAGTATGTTTATTTTTAACCTTCCTTTTATCAGAGCAAGCTGTCCACAAAAAATGGCATTTAGAGGATTGAGACAATCCACTTTAACGCTGACAGTTCTGTTTACAATAGATTTTTTTTTTTTTTCTTCTTTTTTTTTATTAATTTTTATGTAAAATCTTTATCTCAAAAGGAAAAAAAAACTGAAGCTGAACTCCGGCTAACACTTTTAAACCATTAAAGCAACAATTTGTTAGCCAAGTCCATCTAATGGCGACTTCAAAGCGAACGGACTTGACCACACACGATCACGCTAAAAGTCTGGCGGTTCAGGCGATGACGTACAGCACGTACGACGGGACTAGAACACTAGAGTCTGTGACATACTTGCTACTGAGCATGCGTCCTTTTTGGTCCGCCGGACCATACTACAGAAGGCCGTATTGTCCGCCGGACTGCCAAGTCCAGCGGATAATTTTAAAACAAAACTTAAAACCTAGTCCGCCGGACTTTTGGAAAAAAAAGGCCGTCGAAGGCCCACACACGATCGGACTGTCCGGCGGACTCGAGTCCAGCGGACAATCCCGTGGGAAAGTCCCTTCGTGTGTACGCGGCATAAGGCTCCATTCACGCAGGGCGTACTAAAGTGCATGCAGGTGGAGGGCCGATTTACCTGCACGGGGATGCACAGGTGGTCAGTTCATCCTCATGCAGGCATTCTCATTGATGTCTGCTTGGATACAGCTGCTGCACAGAGTCTCTAGTCCAAGGGTCTCAAACTGGTGGCCCTCCAGCTGTTGCAAAACTACAAGTCCCATGAGGCATTGCAAAGCTGACAGTTACAAGCATGACTCCCTCAGGCAGAGGCATGATGGGACTTGTAGTGTAGCAACAGCTGGAGGGCCACCAGTTTGAGACCCCTGCTAGTCCCTCGTTGACATTGGTGCAAGTGCACATCTCCGAATGCAGATGGTGTGAATTTGGGGTCATATGTCCATGCACCAATGGGAATGCCTGCATCAGGAGGCAGAGAACACAGTGGAGTGACAATTTAAGACAGGAAAGATGGAAAAAAAGAAGAAAACCTAATGCACCCACCACATTTTGGGGATGTTAACGTAATTGATCAAATGTTTGTATTTTGGGTTCAGTAATACTTTAGGCTGCATTCACAGCGTATCATTTTCAGGCTGAAATTTGGACGATTTTTATTGCAATTTTGTACAGGTCAAAAGGTCACCAATGTAAAAAGCAGAAAACTGCTGTAATCTACCAAAAAAGAAGCTTGTGTTTTTTTTTTTGAGCGACGGGCGTTTTGCTGCAGCCAATAGATTGCTCAGATGTGAACAGGGGCCATTGAATGGGATTGGTCTTGTTGGGTGTTTTTAGAGCTGAGGCTTACAGCAGAAAAACGCCTAGGTGTGAACAGAGTCTCAAGAACTGCTGTTGGGCAGTGTTTAATTTGCCTTGTGTTTTTGGTTGCAGTGGGTCCTTTTGAGCTGCATCTCCACAGTATGCAAAGCAGGGCAAATGTAACCGGCCGAGTTTGACAACAACGCTTGTCTACGTCAACTCTCATTGCAGCATCCATTTTAATTATTAACTGTGCACTGCTCACAAAAGCCAACATGGTTTTCTTACACAAATGTACTTCCACCTTTTATAAATGTTTGGAAAGACCCTAGAAACACAGGGAAATGCATTGTAAACTTGTGGTGTACATCTGAGTGCAAACATTGCTGCAGTTCTCAAGATCCTGTAGAATTTGGCTCTCGAAACTCAGACAAAACGATTTGAAAGATGAAGAGTAGCAGGACTGTGGTTTTATCCTTTATCATTATCTCACGCCTTCTATAGTGGTGTCTGCCTGGTGTCTCTTCCAAGTACTATTTTCTGACTTGCCTATGTTCTTTTTATAGCTGTATTCTCACCAGAAACAGTTGAGTTGTACTTGTTCAAACATGTGTTTCCCTGTCTTCCAGATTGTCATGTGTGTGTTTCCCTGGCCTGGAATTTATGACCTGGAGTATTATAGCTGCTGTTGGATCTCTTTTATGAAAGTGTTGACACCTTCGCAGCCAGTG
Organism: Lithobates sylvaticus; assembly: GCA_028564925.1. NCBI lineage: Eukaryota > Metazoa > Chordata > Amphibia > Anura > Ranidae > Lithobates > Lithobates sylvaticus. The sequence continues at coordinate 181,132,288 of CM053032.1, forward strand.
TTATCGTAGATGAGCTGTCATACAGCTCACTGAATTTGTAATATATTAACTAGGTTTGTCTTTACCCTTTGCTGATTGTTAGGCATTTGTGTTTATACTGGATCAGATGTGTTCTTTTGCTGTCATTTAACTTTAAAGCGGAGTTCCACCTAAAAATGGAACTTCCGCTTTAAGGGAAGGTAACCCATCTGACATGCCACATTTGGCATGTAATTTTTTTTGGGGGGGGGGGGGGGGAACCCTCTTTTTAGAGTTCCAGCTCCCACTTCCTTCCGGGGCGCCAGAAGCAAGTTCACCCCCCCACCCCTCGGCAATCATCTGGGACACGTCACAGGTCCCAGAAGATTGCCCGGCCTGTCACAGCGTGGCTCGCACATGCGCAGGGTGTGGCGGCTGTGAAGCCACAGCCAGGCGCCCGCAGTGACAATGCCGGCGCCGCATCGCTGGACCGTCAGACAGGTAAGTGTCCGATTATTTGTAGCTGCTGACAATTAATTAATTTATTTTTTGTTGGAACTCCGCTTTAATGGGGGAAAAAAAAATATATTGTGAGATTGGGATAATTCAACTCAAGGGATAGGTGTGTTTACAATGAGTTGCGCCAGTCCAAAACTGTATTTTAGGGCATTACAATTTGCAGCAAACATTTATTCAGTAAACGGAAAAGTTCATATGTACATTAGTTGCCCATACAGGGGTTTCTTCCACATAGAATGCATAAACAAAAATACAGAGCCACCAGGCTCACTTGTTGGTAGCACTGCTGCTCCTCTCACTAGTCCCTTTGACTGTCTTGTCCAGCTCTCCTGGAACATATGGCTATCTAACCTTCAGTCACAGCACTCTGCTGCATAGCCCACCTCTGGCTTAATGATTGGGGTTTTCCTGACACCCCTGATAGGAGCCGACATGACTTCTGGAATCGACACCTGCTGAGTCCTCTGATCCCTCGATGAGACCCCCCATCTCTTGGCTTCTGGCTGGGCCCTCTGATCCCTCTGAGACCCTCTGTCTCTTGGCTTTTGGCTGGGGCCCCCTGACACTGGGTGAGGCCTTCTGTCTCCCACACTGGAAGCTGTCTCCAAACTGGGAGCTCTGATCTATCCTCAGACCTGAGTATATAATGACCCTACGTATCAATGTAGTCAACCAAGTTGCAGGCATCTAGCAAAACCCAGACACAGGATGAAATGTCCTGATCCAGAACTACAGAATCTGGAGAAAGCCAAAAAAACACAGCTTTCTTCACTCAGAAACGATAGTTCTGAACCCCGCATTAACCCTAAATGTGAATCCCGTGTCACATTTTCCTGAATTCTTACAGTGGCAAAGCCTCTCGCTGTCACTCTATCTATCTCAATCCTATACAATTGCACCATATTCTATATTGCAATGTTATTAAAAGTTCTTTACATTCCAGTCTGCAGCACTGTCATTTTCTGTAGAACGCTACCTGCCTGGAGTTTGCATGTTCTCCCTGTACCTGTGAGGGTTTCCTCCCACACTCCAAAGACATGATGGTGGGTTAATTGGCACTAGTATGTGTATGTATGAATGTGAGTTAGGGACCTTAGATTGTAAGCTCCTTGAGGGCAGGAACTGATGTGAAGCGCTGCGTAAATTGACAGGGCTATACAAGTAGTATACAAGATTGGGATAATTAAACTCAAGCGATAGGTGTGTTTACAATGAGTTGCGCCAGTCCAAAACTGTATTTTAGGGCATCGCAGCCCACATTTATTCAGTAAACGGAAAAGTTCATATGTACATGAGTTGCCCATAAATTGCCAGGGTTATACAAGTAGTAGTAGTTTCAATATGGCAGCCTGGAGGTGTTCTGTACACAAACTGGTGTAACACCCCCCAGAACCATTATTTCCTCCTTTTTGTATTTGGCTCACTGATTTTTGCAGAAGATTTCACTAAGACGCAAATCCGATATCGGGTATCCTCACATCCTCTGCAGCAAACATTTCAGTTTGTATGATACTCCCAAAGGGTTAATGACATCTAAAGGAATTCAGACCCTGCGACTTTCCTCATTGGAGCCCTGCAAGTGCAGCAGCTGATAAAGTCTCTACCTTTTTGCTTTGCACATGTGAACAGACAAACAGCTATTTCTTCAGAATAACAAAAGATAGAAATCTGCAATAAGGGTTGTTAAAATCCCTGTATAAAATACATTCACCCAGAGGGGAATTTTTTTATTTTTTTTGGTTTCGATTCAGCAGGAACCGGACAAATTTCAATGCATGTATGGGCAGACTGGTATACAACCAGCCTTTTTATGAAAGCATTCTCTCAATCATCACTGCCGGCTAGAGCCGGCAGTGCTGATCAGTGTATTCTGAGGGTGTGGAAGTCTCCCCACTGACAGAATACAATACCTCGGGCCCCTTTCACACGGGCGGTTTTCAGGCGCTTTAGCGCTGGAAATAGCTTCTGCTATTCACCTGAAAACCGCCTCCCATTCACTGCAGTGTGACTTTTCACACAACAGCAGCATTTTTGGGGCGAGTTGGGAGCGCTGTTTTTAGTGCTCCCAAAACGCCCTGCCCACTGCAATGAATGGGCAGCTCTTCCAAAGCGCTTTGAAAGCGCTGCAAAACAGGGGTTTTTAACCCTTTTTTGGGGCTTAAAACCGCCCCTACGGTAGTGGCCGAAAAAGCATTGCAAAAGTGCCAATAAAGCGCCACTAAAACTAACTGCGCTTTAGCGCTAACAGCTGGTGCTGTCGGTGTGAAAGGGGAATTACGGAATTTATTTTCATTCAACTCATTGGTTAAAAAAATAAAAAAGATTGATGTATGGCCAGCCTTTTACTTGTTCAGCTATGGTGCAGGATCACTAGGTCCTGAAAGAGGGGGGAGGGTCCTGGGTGACCTGGCAGAGCTTCAGGTTCACATAAGTGTAAGATCATGGGAAGAGGAGTGTTCCCTGGCCACTGCTCAAGTATTTAAATCTGGGCTGAAGCCCGATCCCATGGCCAGGCACCAGCTTGGCGTTGGGTAGCCCTAGCGAGAAGCTCCCTTCTAGTGTGGTCAAATCCAGAAGCACCGAATCTGTCTCTGGGAGGCACCGGGCCACGCCTGCATGTAGGTGGTGTGGCTCTATGTGCTGGCAGCGGGGAACAGGATGGTGTCTGGAAGGGCAGCTTTATTGTAGATGGTATGTAGTTGTGGGTTATGTGCGAGGGCCAAGGGGAAAGAAACTATGGTCACATAGCCCTGTGCTAAAGGCTATAAAGGTGAACCTGGTCTAATAACCAGTTACAGGAAATCTTCTGTAAAGTGCTATATCATTACCAACTGACTTGACTCGTTCTGTCAGAAAGGTAAACGTGCCTAAGTTGAAAGTTTAATTAACATTTGCACGAACATTGGAATGACACTGTTAAAGATCTACTGTTTGAATTTTACATTCTCCTCCTTTGAATTTTCTCGCCACTTGAACATTAGTATCTATTTTGACCCCACTAATGATTAGAAAATTGAATGAATGTTCTTAAAGTGGTGTTTCCACCAAAATGACAACATTATCTATATTTACCTAAAATCTGACAAAAAAAAAAAATTGGATAAAAAAAAAAAAAAATTCACCTACCTATTTCTCCTTGTTGCTAGGTGGTCCCAAGAAATCTGCCTCTTCCTCAGCCCCGGCTAGAAAAGTCACTTCCCCTCGGCAGTCAGTCATCTGGGACACGTGACAGGTCCCATATCACCGGGTGTCGTATCACGATGTGAGGCGCCGCTCGCGCATGCGCAGTGGGTGCCCGGCTGTGAAGCCACAGCCGGGTGCCCACAGTAAGGGTGCCGGCGGAGCGGGGAACGAGGGGGGGCATCGTTCCATCGCATCGCTGGACCCTGGGACAGGTAAGTGTCTGATTCTTAAAAGTCAGCAGCTGCAGTATTTGTAGTTGCTGACTTTTAAAAAAAAAAAATCACAATAAGTGTGTTAATTTATTATCTGGTTTTCGCAAAAGTTTTTTTATAACGTCTACAAAATAGGGTATAGATTTATGGCATTTTTATTTTTTTTCTTACTAGTAATGGTGGTGATTATCAATTTTTAGTGGGATTGCGACATTGCGGCGAACCGATTGGACACTTTTTTGACCATTTTTTGGGACCAGTGACATTACAATGATCGGAGCTAAAAATATGCACTGATCACTGTATAAATGACACTGACAGGTAAGGGGTTAAGTGTGTCCTAGGGAGGAGCTTTCTAACTGTGGGGGTGGACTGACTGGTAGTACAGAGAGGGCGCTGTTCCTAATCATTAGGAACAGACAATCTCACTGTACTCCCCTGTCAGTTCTGCCTCTCTGAGGAGTGATCGCAGATGGCCGGCGGACATCGCAGCCTCCGGACCCAGGCATCAGCTCCCCTGCCGTGCAGCAGGCGTGTGCCCAGTGTGTCATGCACAAAACAACGTACGGGTATGCCAGTTCACGAAATGGGGCCATCCTGCCGCAGTATATATGCAGTGGGTTGTCCTTCTGTTCTGTTATCTGTCCCACATGGGCTCCTCCTCTGACCTGCTGTTGACTCACCGACAGTCCTATTCACTTTAACCACTTTCAGACCAGACCATTTTGCTGGCTTAAGACCAGACCACTTTTTGCGATTCGGCACTGCGTCGCTTTAACTGACAATTGCGTGATCGTGCGACGTGGCTCCCAAATAAAATTGACATCCTTTTTGTCTCACAAATAGAGTTTTCTTTTGGTGGTATTTGATCAGCCTGTGTTTTTTTATTTTTTGCGCTATAAACAAAAAAAGAGCGAAATTTTGAAAAAAACGCATTTTTAACTTTTTGCTATAATATAAATATTCCCAAAATATATAAAAAAATGTTTTTTCCCTCGGTTTAGGCCGATACGTATTCTACATATTTTTGGTAAACAAATTCCTAATAATCGAATGATTGGTTTGTGCAAAAGTTATAGCGTTTACAATATAGGAGATAGTTTTATAGCATTTTTTTTTTTTTTACTAGTAATGGGGGCGATCGGCGATTTTTATTTTAATTTTTTGTGACTGCGACATTATGGCGGACACATCGGACATTTTTGACACATTTTTGCTATACAAATGCACTGATTGCTGTGTAAATGACACTGGCAGTGAAGGGGTTAACCAGGGGTGGCAATGTAGGGGTTAAGTGTGTCCTAGGGGCGAGTTGCTAACTGCAGGGGGCATGACTGTGTTTTACAGATCACTGATCTCTGCTCCAATCACAGGGAGCAGAGATCAGTGACACTTGTTGCTAGGCAGAACGGGGAGATGCTGTTTACATCGCATCTCCCCGTTCTTTCTCCCCGTGAGACGATCGCGGGTATCCCCGCGGCGATCGAGTCTGCTGGACCCGCGATCGGACTCACGGGGGCCTGACCTCCGGCAAATTCAAAGGGACGTAGCTGTATGCCCTTACGCCTGTCCGTGCCATTCTGCCGACGTACAACATCGTGCGTCGGTCGGGAAGTGGTTAATGGGCCTGTCGGTGGTGATGCGGCAGTGACACACCAAGGTGAGGGAGATGGCGGCAGCAGGTGAGTGGATGTGCTGCCATGATGGATCTGAAATGACAGGTGCTCTTTGAAGGTAAGGACTTATTCTTTCTGGTAGTGAGAATATTTAATATTTATAAACAAAATGAAGGTTTCCTATTTAGAATAATAAGCTGTCATGTTATTAAAGCAGTGATTTTAGGGTAATGGGTTAATCACACATAGATTTAGAACTAAACAAATTTATTTTATTAAAACAATGACATTATATTACATATTCTTGTATTTGCTTAAAAGAGAAGTATGGGTTTGGCTTTTTTTCCAGAATCATACTTAACTAGGTGGATGCAGTATTGGTCCAATGCTTCATCTGTCCCCGGCGTCTCTGCACTGAGAACTGAGCGATCGTACTCCGCAGATGGCTCGGTTCTTTCAGCTCCCCCCCGAGCAGAGAGCTGCTGCCTGTAAATCGATAGCTCTCCTGCTCTGCTCCTCCACGCTCACTGGAGCGCTGAGCTATGGAAGTGCGAGCCGATGAGACGGCTATCAGTCCAGGCACCTGGCGCATCCAGAGTCGGTATGACGCGGTGCCTGGGCTGATCTGTGTGATGTCAGCAGAGAGCGGACTCTGCTGAAAACGGGTCAAAACTAATTGCACTCCAGTGACTCTTGGGGGAAGCCCAGCCAAACGAGATCAGGCTGGACTTCTCCTTTTAAACATCAGTGTTTAGTAACTGAAGTGCATAAATAAAATATTTTTGAAAAAACAAACAAAAGAACTTAAACTGAATAGGTCAGCTGGGTCCACATAAGAAAAACTTCAAACACGGACCTTTTATCAAAGAGCGACTTCTCATGATTTTTTTTTACCAGGCCTTGCATCTCTTTTCATTTTGCACGCATACCTACTTTACCTATCGGTAGAGGAACTTCATTAAAATATTCCCAAACTGCGTCTCTTTTATGGCCTGCTGCCATTTTGCTCCTCAAGGGAGGAATAAATAACTTCAAGCTATGTGCAGGAAGATCACAAGGTTTTATAAGCAGCTTAAAAGGTTTCACTTTCATTTTTACTGCTTGCCCTTCCTCCTCCTTAAGCCTGGTACAGATGCATTTATCTTCAAACAGTCATACAGTTTGTAGTGTACATAGATTTGCAAAACAATGGGATAAAGGAATATTGTTGACCTTTTGTTTCATCTCATGGTTACTGTGAAATTGTGTGAATGCATCAATGTGGTGCATGTTATCTCAGCTTGCAGAGCTTGGATTCATTGAATGAGTTTACCAAAAATGTAAATATTGTAGAATATACAGCCTCATGCTACATAAATATGCTTAATTTTATGCTGAATAAATTAAATTATCAATGTATCTTAAATTTAAAATTTATCTTTAGATAGTTTTACTCCAAAAATTTTATTAAAATAAATTTGATTAAAAATCAAAAATCTGATTTAAAAAAAAATCGGATATTTATTTATTTATTAATTTTTAATCGATTTTTATCCACCCTGGCTTAAAGCGGTACTAAAGTCCTAAATAAAAGGGGAAAAAAAAGTTTCACCCTGCAGGGCAATATTGTAATACAACAAGTACATTATGAAAGACTTGCCTTTTTTAAAAAGAAGCCCTCCAGTTGCGCCCTGTCACAGCTGCAGAGGCTTCCAAATTCACCGGTCTTCCTTCCAGGTTTGCCGACTCAGGTCTTCTGACTGGCGGAGCCGCAATGGCGTCAATTCCGTGAATGCGCCCAGGACACGGCTCTGAAGGAACAGCATAGGTTCCTTCAGCGCACATGCTGCTGTGACATCACCGGCTTCTGCTCATTAGAATATTTCCTAAACGGTGCATGTTTAGGAGATATTCATTTTACCTACAGGTAAGATTTAATATAAACTTACCTGTAGGTAAAAGTAAAAAACGCATTTACTACCACTTTAATTAAAGATGCTGTCTTGTCCCCTTTCCCTGTCTGGGGAATACACTGTATAACAATGAGCACAAGGTTCAGTTTCTCCTGTGAATTTAGTGATTTAGTTTCATTTCTACGCACTCTGATTTTAAAGCACACAGATAATATGGCCTTGATCTATTCTGGAAAGAGCTGCTTCTAATTGTGTAGATTTAGGGCCATTCAGTTCACCAGAAGACAGGCTTTTAGAAGTTTTTGTTTACTGCTTCTTTGGATTGCAGGTCGAAAGGTAAATTGCTTATAAACGCAGTGAATAGGGACCGCCACTAAAAGGCTATTGTGTTGTCCACCGATGGCTGACTACACAGTAATAGTTGGTAAATCATTGTACAATACAGATATCCAGTAAGGGAGAAGCAAGAACTAATAAGGATTTCATCAGTTATTTTGGTTACATTGGTACACGTTTGCATGTTGTATAATAATCAGTACAATTATTCTATCCTATTGCGTGGACAATGTCTTGTGTAGGAGGATAGTTTCATGAAAATTGGACTTAAAAGGAAACAAAAAAAATGTCATATTCATTAGCATTTATTAAATAAAAGTCCACAAGTGTAAAGTGTTTTGAGGGTTTTGAGTAATAAGGTAAAAAATAACCGTAACCCGTAGTGAAACAGGAGAAAGCCAAACCCCACTGATGGCCTCTTCAATCACCTGATCTAAACATCTTTGCCCATTCTCCACCTAAAGCTGTCCAAACACTTTTAGATTTTTGTACGAATAGTAACATACAAAAATCTCGTCAATATGTTTGATAAATCCTATGATATGTTGCTCGCAAAAATCTCAAGAGAATCTGTGAGGCTTGTTGTACCCAAGTTAATCAACTTGGTACATTCAGCCTACCCGTTAACAGTTTGAATCAGCAGGAACCGTCCAAGATTCGAACTGTGTATGGTCAACCTAAGGCCCCTTTCACACTGGGGCGGTGCGGGCACCGGTGGTAAAACTGCGCTATTTATAGCGCCGCTTTACTGTCGTCTTAGCGGCGCTATTCGGACCACAGTCAGTGGTGATGAGGTAACGCCTCCCACTGCACTATTATATTCTGGCAGTGGGGAGAGCAGGGAGAATTCAGTGGTTACTGTTACCGGTTTTGGTTACTGCTAGCCAATGGCAGTAATCGTATCAAGAAAGCTCAGGCTGGTTATACCCAAGTTGATGGATTGACTTAGGTACAATCAGTCTGCCCATACATGGATCGAAATTCGGCCGGTCCCTGCTGAAGTGGCCTAATTTCAATCCATCTATGGACGCCTTTTAGGCTGACCCTAGATGACTCGTGCTGGTCAAAAAAAGAGTTAATTCCCCCCCATCCACAAAAGTGAGGTGGATGGCGGCATCCTCTCTTCTGTATCATTGTATTCTGACAGTGGGACTCCTCTACTGTCAATACACTGATTAGAGGCTTTTGCTGTCAAGTGGAAGCGGCCACACAAGGATTGAAGTTTGTCCCGTCGCGCTCAACCAGCAACATTTTGATTCATCTAAGCTTAATGTGCAATTTCACCTTTACAGAAAATCTGTAAGGGGAACTTACACTGGACGACCCCCCCTGGTCCCGCTAACCTGGAGTCCGGTGATCACCCGCACTGACTGCTCGTATCGCCGCTTTACCGGTCCAGGGTTTTGAAATCCCCACAGCTTTCTCCCCTCTTTCCCCGAGGTGACAGGATGGGCTACGTGGGTTCTGATTGGTCAGTGCTGCCCATGTGACTACACCGACCAATTAGATTACTCCTAAACATACCTCTAAACATAGCCCCCGACCCGTGAGGTGACAGTGCGGGTGATTGCTGCACTCCAGGTCAGGATTGGGGGGGGGGGGGGTGTGTGGTTAGTAACCTAACAGATGTGAGTACGGATTAATTTTAAAACATCTCTATTTGGCCTTCTAACTATAGTAAATACTACAGTATTTTCCTGTTCTCTCTCCACCTTTCATGTGTTTGTTTTTTTTTTTTTTCTTTTACTGAAGCATCCCTTTTTGGAAATCTCTTAGAGGAGTTCCGCCCACCCCTTTAAAAATTAAAAGGCAGCAGCTACACATAATGTAGCTGCTGACTTTTAACATAAGGGCACTTACCTGTCCTGGAGTCCAGTGATGTTGGCACCACAGCCGATGTTTGTATTGGCTGGCCGGGTGCTGCTGCAGCCATTGCTGGTAAGGAAACCCGGCAGTGTAGCTTTTAGGCTTCACAGCCGGGTCCCTACTGCACTATTCGCGAAGCGAGCTGCACTCACTGGCCCGGCGGGAAGGAGGAGGGGGGCCGAGCTTCTGACGTACTTCGCTGTGGCCCTGTCTCCCCCGAAAGTGGGAAAGGGGGTCTGTAAAAACAGGTCCCTGTTCCCCCATCCCCCCTGAAAGGTGCCAAATGTGGCACCGGACGGGGGCAGGAGACGAATAAGCGAAAGTTCCACTTTTGGTTGGAACTCCGCTATAAGCATCGTTGGAGCTGGGACGTTTACATCTTTGCAGTGCGATAATGTGTAAATTTGTGTTAAGGCAGCTAGTTCATTTAAATAGACTTTCAAATGCACCATAAAAGATGCATGCATTATTTTAAGCAATGCAGCACACCATCATGCATAGAGCATTACTGTGCATTATGGTACTTTGCAATGCAGGTGCATTGGGATGACCTTTTATAATGCCACTGTGTGAATCCAGATTTGAGACTGTACAAAAGATATCCAATTTTTCCATTCTTCAAATTTCCATTTCTTCCTGAAGTATGGTGCTGTAATATCCCACTATGCTCCATTCAGTATTGATGAGTCACCAAGAATCTCTGCCAGGATCCACCAATAGCGTTCCTGTGGCTTGGTCGCCGAAGTGGCGGAATGTCCAGTTTACAACTTCCTTCCCCCATTTTTCATGGAAAAAGAGAGGAGCGGTTCACATCAGAGATTATTCCAGCAGGATGGAAAATCAATAAATGCGATTTGAGTGCTTCCAACAATTAGATATGTTTTTTTCATTCACGAGAGAAGCTTTGTACAGCCAGTTTGGCCCAAACACGGCAAGCGATGCCTAGATTGGTAACCAGAATCAGCCACTCATGGCACCAAGGCAGTGCAGAGAGCCGCCATGGTGTGAAATGATTCCAATCACACTAAGCAGTCGTGTTTTATTTTAGCGTGATCAGTTAAAGCAGAATTAAACCCAAAAGTAAACATTTGATGTAGGGCTGAAACAATGAATCAATTAATCGACAACAACTAATCGATTATTAAAATAGTTGTCAACTATTTTCATAATTGATTAGTTGGTCAGCCGATTGGTTGGCCTGCAAACAGTGCATTATTTGTTTACATATCAGGAAATACAGTGCAGCACACATATAGTTCACTACACCATCCATACATGTCAGTAAGTGCCTGAGAACTTGGGAATGTGTGAGGAGCAGTGCCTCATGGGACTTGTAGTCCTGGGCAGGAAGTGAATGGTTTTAAAGGCAGAAGTTGTTTTTTTACCTTGCTATTGGGGTGCTCTTTACTATACTTAGCAGCTTGCTATAGGGGTACTCTGAAGGCAGGAGGTGCCAGAAGCGTCAGCGGGGGACCCCAGAAGAGGAGAATCAATGCTGCTCTGTGCAAAACCATTACACAGAGCAGGTAAGTATAACATGTTGGTTTAAAAAAAAAAAAATTACTTTAAAGACTGTGTGCTGGGAAGATCAGCATCTGAGCCCAGAGAAGGTGGAGGCTGATGGACTGGAGGTAATATAAGGTATTACAATTACATTTAAAGTTAACGTTTACCAGTATTGTGCATTATATTTAAAATGATCATATCCTTTAAAAAAAAAAGTCTCAGCCTTTAGTACAACTTTAATATTAAAGATTTCCCTTCCACTCTTCATATAGCTTCATGTCTGACTCCTAGTTAAAGTGGTTGTAAACCCTTACAAACCACTTTGACCTACAGGTAAGCCTAGATTAAGGCTTACCTGTAGGTCCAATAAATATCTCCATGGTTTAGGAGATATTTGGAAAAAAACAGGCATCGCTGTCTACGGCGCATGCGAAGCATTACACACTGAGGATGGCGGCGGCAGCTGCCGGGAGCCGAGCGATGTGATCTGCTTCGGCTGTCATTATCGCTGGACCCTGGGACAGGTAAGTGTCCATTTACTAAGTCAGCAGCTGCAGTATTTGTAGCTGCTGGCTTTTAATATTTATTTTTTAAGGTGGACCACCTCCTTTTTAAGCTTATTATTTTCCTCAAAATTCTACAAACACTACCCTACAATGACAACGTAAAAGAAGTTTGTTTGAAATCTTTGCAAATATATTGTCACGGATGTCTCCTTTGCTGCATTCATCTTTCCCTCGATCATGACTAGTCTCCCAAGTCCTGCCCTGAAAAACATCCCCACAGCATGATGCTGCCACCACCACCATGCTTCACAGTAGGGATGGTATTGGCCAGGTGATGTGCGGGGTCTGGTTTCCTCCAGACATGACACTTGCCATTCAGGCCAAAGTGTTCAATCTTTGTTTCATCAGACCGGAGAATTTTGTTTCTCATTGACTGAGAATCCTTCAGGTGCCTTTGGCAAACTCCAGATGGGCTGTCATGAGGAGTTGCTTCCGTTTGGCCACTGTACTACAGGCCTGATTGGTGTAGTTCTGCAGAGATGTTGTTCTTCTGGAAGGTTCTCCTCTCTTCACAGAGAAACGCTGGAGCTCTGAGAGTGACCATCGGGTTCTTGGTCACCTCGCTAAGGCCATTCTCCCCCGATCGCTCAGTTTGGCCGGACAGCCCTCTCTAGGAAGAGTCCTAGTGGTTCCAAACTTCCATTTACGGATGGTGGAGGCCACTGCATGGTTTGGTTTGTGCTCTGGCATGCACTGTTAAAGCGGACGTCCACCCTAAAGTGGAAGTTCCGCTCATCTGAACCCCCCCCCCCCCCGGGGGCCCCAATTGGCACCTTTCAGGGGGGAGGGGGTGCAGATACCCGTATAATCCAGGTATCTGCACCCACTTCCCGGGACAAACTAGCCGCAGATGCCCCACCCCCCCTTTGTGTTCTGGGAAACACACAGTTTCCAGGACAAAACGGGGACCAGTGAAGACGCACAGCGCGATTCCTAATTTGTGCGACGCTGCATTTGCGGAACCGCACCGATTTCAAAAAGTAGCTTCTGTACTACTTTTTGTGATTTCGGGTGCGATTTCCATTGGCATCTGTGCAGAAACCCACACAGATGTCTGAATTCGCCGCCGAAATCGGGACTATGTGGGAGTACAATTGTGCGAGTTCAGCTGAACTCACACGGCTTCATTCCCACAGCTCGGTGTGAACCAAGGCTCAGAGAGAGAACCTCTTTCTGAATTTCGCAAGGAGACATGCTTTTTGTGAAACTTTTTCGTTGTGGAGATTCAACATGGGCTGTTTTTGATCTCTGTAACCGAGATCCATATGTTCTGCTAAGAGGTCATCTGGCTGTATTTAGGAGCACCTTTGCCTCGCTGGAGCACACGTGGAGTGATTTTGTGTTGTGAAGCACTGGGCACTTTGTGAAATTGGAACCTCTTTAATAGACTTTTATATTTATTTAATTATATGTTCATATGTGGATTTTGAATAACTGCACTTTGCACTATTGGCACTAGCACTTTATTGTTGTTTGCATATGACATTGTTATTTGTTGACGTATTACAGATGTGTCATATATATTTGGATTTAAAGGAACAGTACACAATTTTTATACTAGCACATTTATTGCTTTTTGTATGATCATTTTATATGATTTTTCTGATCAATTGTAGCAGTATGTTATACACAATTGAACAATACTCCTTTATTTTAATTTTTTTTGCACTAACACTTTATTGCTTTTCATATTATATTAGTTTGTTTTACCCCAAAAAAAACTTTGGGGTTGTTTTAACCATTTCAGCAGCAGAAGGATTTTAACCCTTTAACGACCAGGCCATTTTTTTGCGATACGGCACTGACAATTGCGCCGTCGTTGTTCCCAAACACAATTGATGTCCCCCCCTACAAATAGTTTTCTTTTGGTGGTATTTTATCACCTATGCGGTTTTCATTTTTTTCACTAGCCTATAAGCAAAAAATACTATTTTAAAAATTTTTTAAAATATATATATTTTTTTACTTTCTGCTATAATGCATATTAAAAAAAAAATATATATATATATATATAAAAAAACAAATTTATTCATCAGTTTAGGCCAATCTGTATTCTTCTACATATTTTTTTAGTAAAAAAAAAAAAACCTGCAATAAGCGTATATTGATTGGTTTGTCTACAAACTATGGGATAGATTTATGGCCTTTTTTCATTGTTTTTACTGGTAATGGTGGCGATCTGCAATTTTTAGCAGAACTGCGACATTGCGGCGGACAAATCTGACCCCCAAGTGACACTTTTTGGGAACCAGTGACATTATTACAGTGGTCAGTGCTAAAAAAATGTATTGATCAATGTATAAATTACACTGGCAGGGAAGGGGTTAACTGTGTTTCCTGGGTGTGTTCTAACTGTGTGGGGGATGGGCTTACTGGGACAACAGAGGTTGCTGTTCCTGATCACTGGGAACAGCAGATCTCAGTTTTGTCCCCTGTCAGAATGGAGATCCGCCTTGTTTACATTGACAGATCCCCGTTCTGCCTCTCTGTACTGCAATCATGGGTGGCCGGTGGAGGGCCCCCCTGCCCCAAAGCACCCACCCCCCCCATGTTGAGGGCATGCGGCCTGGTATGGTTCAGGGGGGGGGGGGGGGCGCTCGCTCGTTTCCACCCTCTTTCCTGACCTGCCGGGCTACGTGCTCGGCTAAGGGTCTGGTATGATTCATACCAGACACAAAGTACCTGCCATTTTCGGTGTCAAAGCCGGATCCCCATTCATTGAAGTCGGACGGATGTCGGATTTTAAGTCACAGGGCAAAGCCAGCTCCAGAGTTGTATGACTGTCGTGTTGTGCCAGTGTGAACCTGGCCTTCTAGGTTGCAGCAGTTCATGGTTTATAAAGATTCGGCGCAAAATAAGTTTTTTATTTTTGCAATATATTAGAGTTTTGGGTTTAATACAGCATACAAGACATTCTCATTGCAACAAATAAGGTCTGTAAGTGTGACGTATATTTTATTTGTGGGGGACTGGTGAACATCTTCTACAGGGAATGGATTGGAAGCCTGCACTGTTTGAAAAAGTCCTTGTGATCTTACGCTGAGCCCCGTTCACATCAGCGCGATTTGACATGTCAAATCGCATCCTATTGCTGGCAATGGCACTGTCCCAATCGATGCAGATTTTACGGAGCCGCACGGAGCCTGCACTACGTTTGGCGACTTCGGGGGCGATTTTCAGTAGACATCTGTGCATGAACCCGCACAGATATCTTTCAGATCGCCCCCAAACTCGCACTGAAATGCGGGTTTGAAGTTGTGGGAGTTCAGCTGAATTTGCACAATTGCAAACCCGCGTTAAGTGAGAACGTAGCATAATATGGTGATCTCTAGTCTTGAGTTGTGTCCAGAAGTGATTTTAGTGACGGTTTCAATGTTGTCTCATTAGTTTGCTTTATTTGTGATATTTAGCAACTCAATAGTTAACAATGGCCAGCGGGGATGGATTTAATTTTTGCCTGTACTGTATGCGGTATTGTTTTTAGGGAAAAATGAAATCAGATTCCGCGTTGTGATAATTTATTCCAGAGATTAAAATGCATGAGCGAGCACATCTAGGTTGGATGGGATCGGAATCTGCATGCTAATAAGTACAAAAGATGGAGGAATGCGCCATACCGCATTTTGAAATGGAATGATGAAAAGCTGCATTGTGGTGGTCCCCTTCATAGTGGGGGAGGGAGTTAATCTATGAATTTCAATGTCCTACTGATGCCGGAGCAGCAATTAAAAGGATGATATCAAGTGACTAATCTGTTAGTTTAGTCAAATATTTGCTGTTTTTACTTTTTAATTAAAGGGAACAAAAGGACAGGGTAAATGTTCCGTTTTATTGTCCTTGTCTGGGATGTGGGTTGTTTGAGCAAAGTATGAGCCATCATGTCAGATTACTGAATTTAACCCTTTTAGTACGCTAAAACTTTGATTAGCAAATCCCTAAATGTACGTTTTAAAGTGGGGTTTCCCCCTCAAAAAAAAAAAGATGATTAAAATTCCTGAAAAATGTGCAGTGGGTGCCCACAGTTGCAATCCCGGCGCCGCCGAGCAGAGGGGGCGACGCGCGGAGTACTGTGGGTGGGTGAGAAGTAGTTAAAGTTTTCGGAGAAAGGTTGGACAGTGTATGGCAGGGATGGCCTAATCCAAGGAACCATGTAGTAGGTGTGCCAAAAAAGCCTTCACCTATAGAGTAAATGGACTTTCCACTGAATGTGGGCCACATAGCACCATCAGCCATGCTGCAGATCATTTTTTAGGTTCTCCTGGTGGCATAGCAGTTTGCAGATATTGCAGTGCCCACTTTTCTCAGTGAGAGGTCTGACCATGAATGGTCTACATGACACTGGGGTTGATTTATTAAAACCTGGAGAGTGCAAAATCTGGTGCAGCTCTGCACAGAAACCAATTACCTTCCATTTTTTTTTTCCCATCAAAGCTTAAAGTGGGAGTTCATTTCCATCTCTGATTTGTACCTATAAGTAAGCCCAAACCTATTACCTATAGGTATTGTAAATATCTTCTAAACGTGCATGGTTTAGGAGATATTTACTATACATGCAACCAATGACATAGTCAGTGCATGCGCTCTGAAGGAATGGCCAAAGATCTCTGTGCTGTAAACGGCAGCTTCCACGTGCATGCGCAGGAGTGATGTCATCGCAGCTTTTGGCCAGTCACACAGCCGGAGTCCGCGGACCCGGAAGGAAGATGGGTGAAGATGGAAGCAGCCTCAAGCGATAACATTGCATCGCATTATCAAGCGATAACATTGCATCGCAATTGCATTTTCAGGTAAGTTTCATACAAGGATGCATACTTGCACATTATGCCTTTACCTTGCAGGTAAGAAAAAGAAAAGGCACCCAGTGCTTTACAACTGCTTTTATTGAACAAACTGAAGTAAGAAGCTGATTATCTACAATGCACAGCTGCACCAGATTTTTCACTCTCCAGTAATTTCAGCTGTATAGCGAATCTTGCTTGTTGGTGAACTGATTATCTGTGTATAAAGCGGTAACAGAAGTATGTAGCCAACGCGCCTATCTTTTACATTTGACCATCAGAAGCTTAAAATAGTTGTAAAGACAGAAGTTTTTGTTATCTTAATGCAGTCTATGCATTAAGATAAAAAAAAACTGTGTGTAGCAGCCCCCCTAATACTTACCTGAGCCCCACCTCTATCCAGGAATGTGCATTAGTGCCTCTGCTGTCCGAGACTCTCCCTGCTGATTGGCTGAGACACAACAGTGGCGCCATTGGCTCCCGCTGCTGTCAATCAGTCAGTGAGCCAATCAAGTGAGAGAGGGGGGTGGGGCCAATCTACCGCCTCATGCCTGAATGGGCACACGGAGCTGTGGCGCGCTGGCACTGTTTTTTTTTTTTTTTTCCTGTTGCCCCTGCCTTTTAACTCCTCTGAATGCCTATATGTACATGAACACATGCGCTAACCTGCAGGGGCATTTAAAGGCAGAAAAAATTCCAGACTGTCTAGTGCACATTAGCCCTTACAGGTAATTGTAATGCTATCATATTTATGCGTCACTTTATCTACTATTCATTTACATGAGTCCCTGCCCTCAAGGAGCTTACAATTGAAGGTCTTATCTTACATGCATGCATACAGATGCTAAGCCAATAACCTACCAACATGTCTTTGGAGTGCGGCAGGAAACTGGAGAAAACCCACGCAAGCACATGGAGTACATGCAAACTCCATGCAGATGGTGTTCTGACCAGGATTCGAACCAGAGACCCCAGTGCTATAGTAAAGTGCTAACCACTAAGCCACTGTGCTGCAGCATATAGAGCCCACAAAGTAACATTTTATGATTTAATTATGACAAGTCTTATGAATCCTTCTTCCCTTTTTTTTTTTTATTCAGATCTTTTACCTGTTTTATAGCTTAAAAAGATTATTTTAGGAATGCTTTATCAGAAACTGAGAACACAAACATCTTTTGAGGAATAATAAACTCTGTGAAATATATAGAATGTTTTGGTATCTGTAAAGCCAGATGCAGGCCTGTCAAACATGTATACTGAGGTCAAGGCCTCTAATGTTTAGTCTCCTAAGCTGTACTGCTTCCTGTACTGCTATTTATTTGAGGGTGTGATGTCATTGCAACCCAGAGCGATGTGGGTTTGTAAGCGGATACCAATAGCTCAGGCAATTTTTTTTTTTTTCTCATTACCATGAAATGATTGCTCTGCTAAGCAATGTATCAGGTGAAAGACCTCAAGCTAGGAGTGCTGGTGGTTTTGCATTTGTACAGCATATCGCTGTTGAAGTTCTTGCTTGTCAGGCACCAGAAAAGAAGAATTTATTTTTGTTTGACGCGGTATGAACAGGTCTGCCAGGTTTTATAGAACGTGAAGAGCAACTAACTGGCTTGTTGAAAGTAGAAATAGTAGTGGGGCCCCTGCTTCGGTATCTTACTCGTTCTTCCAAGTTTGGCCTAATACCGCAGTGTCTGATGCTAGACTGCTTAGCAATGTATAAATTAACCCTTTCCGAGAAACCAAAGACCACATTCCTTTAAAATGACCTGCTAGGAAAGATTACGGATTCCAAACACTGAAAGATACAAATTCTTCTACTTTTTAACCTGGACCAGTTCCTGAACAGACTGGATCGTTTCACTGTTATATGTACATTTCAGTTTATTCTTGATTGTACCACAGTGCATGTGCACAGTGTGTTTTAGTACACCATAATGCACAAGCGTAAGCGATCTTTCTTTTATCCCTTTCCAAGTTGCAAGGCTACCACCCAGTCTTCTGTTTTCATTTCCTACCAGGTAGATAATCCGGCATCTGGTGCCAGCTTTGGGGTTCTTTAGGTGGCTGTTTGAGCTGCAGGCAATCCACAGTTGTATTAGACATTTATAGCTGTGCTGGATGATCAATAGTTCATATATAACCACAGTTCAATATGTGTTATAGACAACCAACACAAAGTGTTCATTAAGTGTTCATCACATCATGTAATGCTTCAAGTTCAAACCGGCTTCATTATATTCTTCCAAATGGACAGAAACCACCCAAGTGCTTCCATTATTTGACCCAGAACACTCACCAGATCACCGTTGCCCTATTCACCATATGGGGTCAGAGACTCACTCTGCGCCTCCAACAGTCTTCCCTCAGGTACAGATGGTTCTAAAGAAAAAAATTATCTTACATGATGTAAAATCCTCAATTTATTTAAAAATACTTTTAAAAATGTTCACTCATATTCACAGGTACACGGCCTTGCACTGAAAACAGCGCTTAAACATAGAAATTCCTCCGCTGGACATACACAATCACCAGTGCAAACAGCGCTATTCTCTCTCTCTCTCACCACAGCAGTCATCAGCGGGATGCCTTCACCTCCCGTCCAGCTCGCCCCGACGCAGTGATTCGTCATGCTGATGTGTTCAGTGGGCAAAACAGCCTGTTTTTCTTGTGTCTGACACTGTTTCCCACCTCTCTGTTCTACTGCTTTTGGGCGTCCCAATATTCTGATTCCTGTGGCCCTAAATGGACGAGCGAGAAAATTGTATTTTTGTACTCGCCATAAACCCCTTTTCTTGGAGTCCATTGGGGGACACAGGCCTCTCCCGCTGTCTTTATTTTCATGCTCTTGTTACTACTTTTCTACAAATCTGATGCGTCATTGTTGTAGGTTATTCGTTGTTCTGGGGTTGGCTTTTTTTTTTAGCAAGTGCCAATTTCTTCTGTATGCGGCAGAATAACCCGGCAGTCTAAGAATTCCTGTGCCACACAAGGATTTTACGATGATTTTAAAAATTCGTTTTTGATTTACATTGTGCTGTGTTGTAAGAAAACATTGTAGTACCTTTTTTATTTGCTTGTTTAGGCACATTGTTGGCCCATTTAAAGTGAATGTTTTGCCTAATGCAATGTGTCTCATTGCACAAAATCATCACTACACTAATACAGTACATAGGTAGATTGGACTGCATTTCAATTTTCAATTGCTGCAAAAACGCACTACATGACTTTCTGCAGTTTCTCCATTGAAGTGTATTTAACCAAAAAAACACTGTTTTGCATTAAAAGAAAGTCCCTGACCCTTTGCAAATATGCAGCGGCTTAAAAAAGCATAGATGTGAACGTGTCCCATAGGAAACCATGTAAATGAACTGTAGTGTGTTTCTGCAAAACGCACCCAAAAACACATAGATGTGAACCAGGCCAAAGATGTTTAGTAACATAATGGGGGTTAAAAAAACAAAAATTAGCTCTTTATAGTACAAAAAAAAAAGCAGATAATCACTACTGTAAGAGGTTCATTTTTTTTTAATGTAGAACTGTGAAAGTAATATTTACAGTAGCGATTATTTGCACTTATTGTACTATAAAGGACTCATTTTAGTTTTTTTTTTAACCCCATTATGTTACTGGCCAATTAATCGATTATGAAAATAGTAATCGATTAATTTCATAATCGATTAGTTGTCGATTAATCGATTAGTTGTTTCAGCCCTAGTTTTCAGTAACCAAGTATGGCCTTCTTTATTTTATACCCGTTGGACAATTGTGGAAGCTGCCATTGTCGACCTATATTTATAAGAATGCTAGCTCCCTGACAATCATGCTTCAATGCTTTTGTCTCTGACCTGGAACGAGAATAGACTTATCGAATCCCAACCTTTTGTGAAGCTCATTTACAGCATGCATTTTACAGGTATGTGACTCAAGTATTGAGACCACTTGCAACCAAGCAATTTGTATTTTCAGGAGACCAGTAATGACGGCCTCCATTACTCCTCGGGACAGGTGTGCATGAAAATGAATCTGTGGGACTAGGTTATGGACATTTTATGGTTTTACTTATCCCTGCAAGAATTGAATGTGCTTTGATACAAGCCTCCATGGACCTTTTGTAGCTGTAGTCACTTTAGAACAATTCATCCTCAAATTTTGGAGCAGAAGCACGGACATCCTTAAGCCTACACACTACTAGTTTTTTTCCTTTCAACCTAGCAGGGGTGAATGAGAAAAAAATGACCTGACGGCTCAGGAGAAGCTGCTGTACTAACTATGTGAAGTTAGTACAGCGATCTCCCCTGCTGTGCTATTGTGTTCTGACATAAGAGACTGCCCCCCTGCCACTTCGTTCAGCCCTCTTAGCCAATGGCTGAAAGCGCTGGCCGGGAGTCGGCAGACCTTTTCTGTCATGCCCCTTTGACAGAAGCTGGCTTCTGTTGAACTGGCCTCAGTACACACGGGTTGAATGTCTGCTGCTTTCTATTGAACCGGCCGATATTCGGCCAGTGTGTGCATAATAGTAAGCATAATAGTAATGCAAATTAGGTAGTGCTAATGAAAATAAAGTGAAAATAAAAATAATTCTTAATCGAGCAAGAACCAGCATCGTTAAATTTTGTGAAAAAATGTATATAGTAAAAAATAGTACAAATTCAGTGTCCTTCAAAGTGTTAGTATCCACCAGTACCAAGTAATGTGCTGAAATTAAACCATGTGAGGCGCATTAGAAGAAAACGCCTGGAGACTTTAATCCTGGTGGCAAAGTGGATTGCCTGTCAAAGGGAGCAAAGAAAGGTGAGCATAGAGATTACTGGAATATAGGGATTTAGACACCTTTCTTGCTGAGGAGCTTCACATGCGTTTTTGTGCTAAAAATAGTGCCTGTAAACTGCCTCTTCTGCTACCCCAGTGTGAAAGCCCGAGTGCTTTCACACTGGGGCGGTGCACTTGCAGGACAGGAAAATAAAGTTCTGCAAGCCGCATGTTTGGGGCGGTGCGGGAGCGGTGTATACAGCACTCCTACACCGCCCCTGCCCATTGAAATGAATGTGTGCTGCTTTCAAAGCGCCTTTTAAAAGTGGTTTGAAAGCAGCCCATTTAACCCCTTCTGGGGGGTTACTGTTGCAGACTGTAGGTTAGGTGGTAATTTTAAATTCATTGGCGTGTAAAAAAAAAGGTAGTATAACCACTCCTAAATCCAACATCTCGAATCACATTTTGTCCAAAGGAGTGTACTGTCCTGGCATATATGTTTGAAGTGGTCAGAGTAAGCAAGTGGTCTATATTGCATAGAAGTGCCAGAAGAGGGTTTTGGTCCCACACATATAAAAGGGGCTGTCTTAGGGGCATACAGGCTAACTTGCGGGGTAACTTTTGGGATGTCCAGGCCACCCTTGTACCCATGCAAATACATGGTTTTCCTAGAAATTGTCAGGCTGCGATTTGTCCAAATGAAAGACATGATTTTGAAAGGACCTGACAAAAGGAGGGAACAGGACAGGGAGGATGCAAAAAAATATTGGAGTTTTGGTAGAATGATCTTTTTAATCGAACTACTACTTCCCATCCTGGAGATGGAGTGTTGGGTCCAGGATGTTATCTGGGTCTTCAATTTGCCAGTAGTGGGCAGATAGCTGAATATAGTTCAGAATAATGGGGAGTCAACTGAATCCCTAGTAGGTATTCCAGTTGTTTACTAGCTCAGGTGACGTAGAATGAGAATTTAGGCCTAGTAAACATTACGTTAGTAAGGGCATATTCAGGGCGGATGACTTTTCCTCATAAACATGTAAATTTGAGATTTGGGCAAAAAATCGGAGAGTGGATATTGGGTAAGGATATAATGGGCTGAATCAGAGTAAGTAGTGAATCACTGGCAAAAAAATTGACTTTAAAGTTGGGATGCTGACAGGTATACCGTGGATATTGGGATTTATCTTCATAAGGTGCACTAGCAGTTCTAAGGCAAGGACAAATAATATTGGAGAGTGGCTATTTGACTTTATAATAAAGCAGACCTTCCATTTTCATGGAACGTCCACTGTTTCCAGAGTACACATAATTTTGTTACCTGCATGACATTCGATAATAGTTTTACCTCTTCTTTTAACAGACCTGCCAGTGCCCATAAGCCCTACACTAATCTCTCCCTATGCACTTCATCAGCAGCAGTCCTTATGCTTTCCATATCGCAGCTGAAGCACTTTAGTATGGCTTCTGTAGCCTCAACCTTTTATAGTGAGGGGGCTAGCTTATCCAAAAAAAAACCTTATTGGCCCTTCTAAGCCAAATGACCCAAGTTCAAAGGCTAGGCAGTGCATGGTAAGTCTGTGAACCTCGAATATTTAAGATTTGCCGTGGAAAATTTAGACCTCATTCCTAGCTTCAGGAGATAAGTCACAATGGGATGCAACCAACGTTAAAATAAATAAATAGTTTGATACGCAATGCTTTAGCGTAGCAAATGTCTTTCAGATTTCATTCAGGTTATAGGTCTACTTTATTTATTTTTTTGTTGTGTTTTTTTCCCCCCCTTTTATCTGTTCTGTGGAAGGAAGGGAGGACTTCTGATTTCCCATATGAAAGCAGTGGAATTGTCTCTGACACCTCCTGTCTTGAAGATCACGCTGAAGATTAATGGTCTCTGTTCTCCAACTGTTAACTAGCTTTGTCCCAGCTTTGAAAACTCTATAGTTGTATTTACATAAAAGCAGCTGGTGTAACATTAACCTTTCACTACAAATGACATTGTTACAAAGCATCTTCACAGGCCCTCTCTTCAGACACCTTGTACATTGGGGCTCACTGGGTTGCAAGGTCTGAGGACCTGCTCACACGTGAAAATATTATTTGTTTGTAGAGGAGTCCGCAATCGGTTGGGATGATTTTTTTTTTTTCTGTAAATCCCCCACCCCCCAAAAAAAATGCAAGTCTGAAGATTTTGTATTCTTGGGCCATGGAGTAGGTTTCATTATGCCAACAGAGGCAGAGTAAACCAATCCCTTTTGCACCATTGTCTAGTTGGCAAAAGTTTGCATATTAGTGAGCCGTACAGTTACTGCTAACATCTTGGCATATTTACAAAATCAAAAACATAACGTATGTATGATTAAACATCTCTTCAGCCTCATGCTGTCTCTCTTGCAGCAGGTCCCAAGTCTCCAACTACACATATGGTATGTCTGAAGGCTGACATTTACTGAACTATTTAGTAGAGCTGCACAATTAATCGTTAAGAATCGTTATTGCGATTTTTTTTTTTTTTTTTTTTCCCCCTTGCGATCTTGACAAAGCATTTTCCCGATCCTTTCTATGCAGAGAATTATCTGCTGAAGCCGACAGCTGTCATAAAGAAACAAAAACGGGCAGAGCACCAAGTATCGCTGCGGAACTAACTATAAACATTGTAACGTTTTGTCCTTTTAGACCAAAGGAATCAACTTCGGTGTGACTAAACCTTTTTCTGACACTTGTTGGTTTAAGTTAAAATTATAATTTGCTAGAAAATTAGAACCCCCAAACATATTATATTGTGTGTGTATGTGTGTGTGTATGTATGTGTGTGTGTGTGTGTGTGTATGTATATGTGTGTGTGTGTGTGTGTGTGTGTGTGTGTGTATATATATGTATATATATGTATGTATATATATATATATATATATATATATATATATATATATATATATATATATATATATATATATATATATATATATATATATATATATATATAAAATATAATATAATATAATTTTTAGCAGAGCTGGTGTGCCCATTCTTGATCCAGTGCTGTGCTCGAGAGCAACTGCTCTCTCCACTCTAATCCTCCTCACAGGGCCATTTGGCTTTTTCTGCTGTCAATCAAATCCAATGACAAAGCCATTGCACAGAGCAGGCGAGTCTTACAATATGTATTTGCATCTATTTATTAGGATAAAAAAAATCTTCTCTATGTAGCAGCCCCTCTCAGCCCCCTAATACTTACCTGGGCCCTATCTCGATCCAGCGATGTTGCACGAGAGCCGCAGTTGTCTGGGACTCTCCCCCCTGATTGGCTGAGGTACAACAACTGTCAATCAAAGTCAGTGAGCCAATGAGAAGAGAGAGAGAGAGAGAGAGGGAAGGACCGAGCCATGGCTTCATGTCTGATCGGGCACACAGAGCAGTTGATCGGCTTGGGTGTGACCATAGCAAGCTGCTTGCTGTGGGGGCACTCTGTATAAGTGGCCAGGAGCACCGGGCGAGGGTCCCGAGAGGAGGAGAATCCAGGCTTTTCTGTGCAAAATCACTGCACAGAGCAGATAAGTATAACATGTTTGTTATTAAAGTTTTGTTTAAAAAAACAAAAAAAAAAAAAGTTTAGAATCATTTTAAAGAGGAAGTAAACCCTAAAGGGTTTTCAACATTTTTTACAAATACAGTATCTGAAATGTGGCGTGCATTTGTACCCCCCCCCCCTCCACCAGAGTCAGTACTTTGTAGAACCACCTTTTTGCTGCAATTACATCTGCAAGTCTTTTTGGGTATGTCTCTACCAGCTTTGCACATCTAGAGAGTGAAATTTGTGCCCGTTCTTCTTTGCAAAATAGCTCAAACTATGTCAGATTGGATGGCGAGCGTCTGTGAACATCAATTTTCAAGTCTTGCCACGGATTCTCAATTGGATTTAGGTCTGGACTTTGACTGGACCATTATAAAACATAAATATGCTTTGATCTAAACCATTCCATTGTAGCTCTGGCTTTATGTTTAGGGTTGTTGTCCTATAGGGTTGCACCGATACCAGTATCGATGCCGATACCGAGCATTTGCACGAGTACTTGTGCAAATGCTCCAATGCCTTATACGATACCTGGGCAGTCAGGGATGTTGGGTGCGGCGATGGGGGGGTTACAAGCACCGATCTCCCTGTATGGATTTCAAGAAAGCAGCTGACAACTGCTTTTTCTCTCTCCCTGTCCCCCCACCTCCCCGCGGCTGTCAGCTGCTTTATTGAAATCTATACAGGGAGATTGGTGCTTGTAACTCCCTCCACTTCTGCACCGATCACCTTCAAATGTCCCCCTCGGTGTCCTCCTCCCGTGCTGCTCCGGTCCCCCTCGGTGTCCTCCCCCGTGCTGCTCCGGTCCCCCTCGGTGTCCCAGATCTTTCAGAATATAGAGCAGAGGAAGAAAATGTATTTTGTCATCTCCTTCCTTCTTCTGAATGGACAGCGTCAGTGATCACGGACTGTCCTTTCATAACTGAGCAGAGTGACCTGTGTTTACGCTGTCTCAGTTTATGAACGGAGAGGAGCCTCTGTCTCCTGTCCATTCAGCTGAGGCTGCTGAGTAATGGACTGGGGAATCTATGTCCTCAGTCCCTTGCCATGCCTCAAAGAAGAGATGTCAGGGGTTTAGACCCCTGATATCACACCAAAGCCCATATCCCCCCCCCCCCTCCAACAGTGTTGATTAAAAAAAAAAAAGGAAATATTTTACTAAATAAAAATAAATTATTGTAAAAAAAAATAATAATAATAATAATAATAAAAAATAAAATTATAAAAAAAATAAACTGACAGTCCACACATCATCAGAGCTGCATATTGGTGCCACTGTCACATGACATGACAAAAGTATCGGTGCAACCCTGTTGTCCTGCTTGAAGGTGAACCTCTGTCCCAGTCTCGTATTTTGCAGACTTAAACAGGTTTTCCTCTAAGATTGCCCTGCACTTGGCTCCATCCATCTTCCCATCAACTCTGACCAGCTTCCCTGTCCCTGCTGAAGAAAAGCATACCCACAACATGATGCTGCCACCACCATGTTTCACGGTGGGTACTTGCTCAGAGCTTCAGGTCCTGATTTTCTCTCTATTTCCAAGTCGGCATTGTACTGTGCAGGGGATTACAGGAGGATGATATTGAGGCAGTTTTCTGTACTCCTTTTTTTTTTGTCTTTAGAATTGCATTTTATATCTTTCTGTATAAAGGCAGAGCTGTATTGATTGGTATTTTTTAATATTTACCTTAAGTTCACCTTTCAGTTAAACCATGTGAATTTTAAAATCTCTGTAGGAACTGATCCTGATTTCCCATATCTCGTCGCAAAATAAATATTTTCCTGCCTAGCTTGCCATGCATGGTTGGCTCTCCATATTGGTTTCAGGTTTAGTTTCTGCTTGGTTACAGCTATCGATTCTGGCACAGATCGCACTTCCCCTGAGCTTCCGTAAACCCGTCTCCCCTGGTGGGGCAGTCAGATTGTGTATATCTCTGAATAACTAGACTGCGGAGTTGGGTTATAGAAAGTTTAGCTTTTATCACCCTGAAACAAACATGATGCTTTGTGCATTGTTTCTTTGTTATCAGTGCTGTCCGATGGCTTCTCTACAAATGTACGAGGGATACAAGAGACATCCTGTACCAGCCAGATCAAATGTGCTGAGGTCAGTGCTAACATGGTTTGCAGTGGCAATTTTTTTGTTTAGCATTACAAAACGTAATTTTTTTTCCAAATCTATAACTTCTGTTTGTTGGTGGAAATGCTTGTTTAGCTCTTCTTTTAGGATCTTGGAATAGGATCCTAACTAGAATGTGGCCCAACTAGTAGTGTTATCTTCTCTTTACCTGAGCGCTGTACAGCCCAGTAACTGATCCAGCTCTTGGCAGATTGTGTTAGATTGATTCATGTGGACTATGTGTGTGTCTTTAAATTTCCGAATGCCTTAATCTGACCTCTAGCCAGACAACTTATTCCAGCTATGTATTCATTAAAAATGTAAGAGGGTGAGTCAATATTATTCACATTCTATTCCTATTATTTAGAAGAGTAACAGTAGAGAACGTAGTAATATCATTTTTCAAAATGATTCTCTTTCTTTTTAATGCATGTATTCCAGTGTTCCACAAGCTTGTGTATATCTTTTGGATAAAAGTCTTTGGTTTGTCCCTTGGCCATGTAGGCACCGCTTCTTGCACATGTTGGTCTGTGGAAAATCAATAGCCTCTTAAGGCATCTTTAAGTGGACCAAACAGACCAAATCCGAGGGAGCGAAAGCCTTCAAAGTATTTCTGCTCCTGGTACACCTGACTACAAAAAAGATCACGATTCGCTGATCTTTGGGGCAAATGGAGAATGGCACGGCCATGTTTACTGTGCAACAGCGGCAAAGGAAACAGGGTGATGAAGGTCAAAGGCACCATCTCTGGATGTATGCAGAAATTCATGCAGTCAACCTAAAGAATATTATAGCAAAAGTGCAGGTAATTAATGACTCTTTCAATATCTGTTTTTTATAAGCCACCAAACAAAAACACAGACTGGGTCAGCCAATCAGAGCTTTGCATAGTGTTATCAGTCATCAGTATGTACTTGCTTACAGGAGGGGATTGAAAAGTGGTTAAGGCCGGCCATACACAATTCGAACTGTTAATGGACAGGCTGAATGTACTAAGTTGATCGACCAACTTTGGTACAACCAGCCTGCCGGATTCTCTTACAATTCCCTTGTCGGCACTGTCTGTGTTGATGGGGTAATCATGCAAATTTCTTTCCTGCAACCCATGGATGCAGGAAATTCGCACCATGTATGGCCAGCCTAACTTGTCAGGGTGGTGATTTCCTTTTAATTATCCAGTTACAGGCTGTGGGAAGGTTGGTTACGTGACTCTAGTGGAGAAAACTGATAACTGCAACCTGGCTATGCTGTCAGTGGTGTCTGGGTCACAAGACAACTGTAACTATTCTAGTAACCCTGGAACACAGCAGTTAACCACTTAACCCAAGTGAAACGGAATTGGCAGGTGGTTGCAGAAGCATACTTGCACAAAATGGCACGTATACATGGTATACTTGCACAGGATCGAAAACTTACCAATGAGATCACAGTTCCATTTTTGTAATCACTGCCATCATCTCAGATTATATGTCTGAGGCTGGCGCCTTCCTTCCTTTGGTCGATGAGTAGCTAGTGATGATCTCATGAACTCCCATGCATGACGCTCGACTAAGCTCTTTGGCATCTTAAAAAATGTTGCTAATAAGCTGAGTTATTTTTTCAAGAGACCTACAAAGTATTTATATGCCCTTCTTTAAAAATCCAGGCAATGGTGCTGGTTCCAGTACTTCTGGCTAGGGATGGGCCCGGTGCTCGATGCGAACCCACGTTCGTGTGATGCGAGCGGCCCCCGCAATGCATTGCGGCCGGCGCGGCCGACGCAGTGCATTGCTGGCTGATGATTGGCCAAGCATGCACTGTGACCCCGCATGCTTGGCCAATCACAGCCCCGGAAACTCGAAGAGCCATAATTGGCTACAGGCAGGACGCCTGTAGCCAATTACAGCTCAGGGGCTGTAGTACACGCCCCCCCCTATAAAACGCCGCCACGCCGTCTGCGCCGGTCACATGCTGTTCCGGCGCAGATTGAGCAGGCTGATTCTGTGACACTCTGCTGCATTTAGATAGTTAGAGAGATTCACTTACAGAGATTGAGTTAGATAGATTCAGTTACAAAGATTGATTGAGAAAGAGGGGCTTGTAGTGTGCTCGTGGCAGGCAGGCAGAGCTACTATATTTTGTTACCAGAAGCACCTATAGGACTTGTAGTGTGTTCGTGGCAGGCAGGCAGAGCTCCTATATTTTGTTACCAGAAGCACCTATAGGACTTGTAGTGTGTTCGTGGCAGGCAGGCAGAGCTCCTATATTTTGTTACCAGAAGCACCTATAGGACTTGTAGTGTGTTCGTGGCAGGCAGGCAGAGCTCCTATATTTTGTTACCAGAAGCACCTATAGGACTTGTAGTGTGTTCGTGGCAGGCAGGCAGAGCTCCTATATTTTGTTACCAGAAGCACCTATAGGACTTGTAGTGTGTTCGTGGCAGGCAGGCAGAGCTCCTATATTTTGTTCCCAGAGGCACCTATAGGACTTGAAGTGTGTTAGTCCCATTACACACACAGAGCTATATTTTCTTCCCAGAAGCACCTATAGGACTTGAAGTGTGTTAGTCCCATCACACACACAGAGCTATATTTTCTTCCCAGAAGCACCTATAGGACTTGAAGTGTGTTAGTCCCATCACACACACAGAGCTATATTTTGTTCCCAGAGGCACCTATAGGACTTGAAGTGTGTTAGTCCCATTACACACACAGAGCTATATTTTCTTCCCAGAAGCACCTATAGGACTTGAAGTGTGTTAGTCCCATTACACACACAGAGCTATATTTTGTTCCC
Source organism: Lithobates sylvaticus (assembly GCA_028564925.1). Classification (NCBI taxonomy): domain Eukaryota; kingdom Metazoa; phylum Chordata; class Amphibia; order Anura; family Ranidae; genus Lithobates; species Lithobates sylvaticus. Next base: position 181,161,929 of record CM053032.1, read on the forward strand.
AGAAGCACCTATAGGACTTGAAGTGTGTTAGTCCCATCACACACACAGAGCTATATTTTGTTCCCAGAGGCACCTATAGGACTTGAAGTGTGTTAGTCCCATTACACACACAGAGCTATATTTTCTTCCCAGAAGCACCTATAGGACTTGAAGTGTGTTAGTCCCATCACACACACAGAGCTATATTTTCTTCCCAGAAGCACCTATAGGACTTGAAGTGTGTTAGTCCCATCACACACACAGAGCTATATTTTGTTCCCAGAGGCACCTATAGGACTTGAAGTGTGTTAGTCCCATTACACACACAGAGCTATATTTTCTTCCCAGAAGCACCTATAGGACTTGAAGTGTGTTAGTCCCATTACACACACAGAGCTATATTTTCTTCCCAGAAGCACCTATAGGACTTGAAGTGTGTTAGTCCCATCACACACACAGAGCTATATTTTGTTCCCAGAAGCACCTATAGGACTTGAAGTGTGTTAGTCCCATCACACACACAGAGCTATATTTTGTTCCCAGAAGCACCTATAGGACTTGAAGTGTGTTAGTCCCATTACACACACAGAGCTATATTTTGTTCCCAGAAGCACCTATAGGACTTGAAGTGTGTTAGTCCCATTACACACACAGAGCTATATTTTCTTCCCAGAAGCACCTATAGGACTTGAAGTGTGTTAGTCCCATTACACACACAGAGCTATATTTTGTTCCCAGAAGCACCTATAGGACTTGAAGTGTGTTAGTCCCATTACACACACAGAGCTATATTTTCTTCCCAGAAGCACCTATAGGACTTGAAGTGTGTTAGTCCCATTACACACACAGAGCTATATTTTGTTCCCAGAAGCACCTATAGGACTTGAAGTGTGTTAGTCCCATCACACACACAGAGCTATATTTTGTTCCCAGAAGCACCTATAGGACTTGAAGTGTGTTAGTCCCATCACACACACAGAGCTATATTTTGTTCCCAGAAGCACCTATAGGACTTGAAGTGTGTTAGTCCCATCACACACACACAGAGCTATATTTTGTTCCCAGAAGCACCTATAGGACTTGAAGTGTGTTAGTCCCATCACACACACAGAGCTATATTTTGTTCCCAGAAGCACCTATAGGACTTGAAGTGTGTTAGTCCCATTACACACACAGAGCTATATTTTGTTCCCAGAAGCACCTATAGGACTTGAAGTGTGTTAGTCCCATCACACACACAGAGCTATATTTTTGTTCCCAGAAGCACCTATAGGACTTGAAGTGTGTTAGTCCCATCACACACACAGAGCTATATTTTGTTCCCAGAAGCACCTATAGGACTTGAAGTGTGTTAGTCCCATCACACACACAGAGCTATATTTTGTTCCCAGAAGCACCTATAGGACTTGAAGTGTGTTAGTCCCATCACACACACAGAGCTATATTTTGTTCCCAGAAGCACCTATAGGACTTGAAGTGTGTTAGTCCCATCACACACACAGAGCTATATTTTGTTCCCAGAAGCACCTATAGGACTTGAAGTGTGTTAGTCCCATTACACACACATAGCTATATTTTGTTCCCAGAAGCACCTATAGGACTTGAAGTGTGTTAGTCCCATTACACACACAGAGCTATATTTTGTTCCCAGAAGCACCTATAGGACTTGAAGTGTGTTAGTCCCATTACACACACAGAGCTATATTTTCTTCCCAGAAGCACCTATAGGACTTGAAGTGTGTTAGTCCCATCACACACACAGAGCTATATTTTGTTCCCAGAAGCACCTATAGGACTTGAAGTGTGTTAGTCCCATCACACACACAGAGCTATATTTTGTCCCAGAAGCACCTATAGGACTTGAAGTGTGTTAGTCCCATCACACACACAGAGCTATATTTTGTTCCCAGAAGCACCTATAGGACTTGAAGTGTGTTAGTCCCATCACACACACAGAGCTATATTTGTTCCCAGAAGCACCTATAGGACTTGAAGTGTGTTAGTCCCATTACACACACAGAGCTATATTTTTCTTCCCAGAAGCACCTATAGGACTTGAAGTGTGTTAGTCCCATCACACACACAGAGCTATATTTTCTTCCCAGAAGCACCTATAGGACTTGAAGTGTGTTAGTCCCATCACACACACAGAGCTATATTTTCTTCCCAGAAGCACCTATAGGACTTGAAGTGTGTTAGTCCCATCACACAGAGCTCCTCTATTTTCTTTGCAGAAGCACCCATAGGACTTCTAGTGTGTTAGTGGCATCACACAGAGCTCCTATATATTCTTCTCAGCAGCACCCACAGGACTTCTAGTGTGTTAGTGGCATCACACAGAGCTCCTCTATTTTCTTTGCATAAGCACCCACAGGACTTCTAGTGTGTTAGTGGCATCACACAGAGCTCCTCTATTTTCTTTGCAGAAGCACCCACAGGACTTCTAGTGTGTTAGTGGCATCACACAGAGCTCCTCTATTTTCTTTGCATAAGCACCCACAGGACTTCTAGTGTGTTAGTGGCATCACACAGAGCTCCTCTATTTTCTTTGCAGAAGCACCCACAGGACTTCTAGTGTGTTAGTGGCATCACACAGAGCTCCTCTATTTTCTTTGCAGAAGCACCCACAGGACTTCTAGTGTGTTAGTGGCATCACACAGAGCTCCTCTATTTTCTTTGCAGAAGCACCCACAGGACTTCTAGTGTGTTAGTGGCATCACACAGAGCTCCTCTATTTTCTTTGCAGAAGCACCCACAGGACTTCTAGTGTGTTAGTGGCATCACACAGAGCTCCTCTATTTTCTTTGCATAAGCACCCACAGGACTTCTAGTGTGTTAGTGGCATCACACAGAGCTCCTCTATTTTCTTTGCATAAGCACCCACAGGACTTCTAGTGTGTTAGTGGCATCACACAGAGCTCCTCTATTTTCTTTGCATAAGCACCCACAGGACTTCTAGTGTGTTAGTGGCATCACACAGAGCTCCTCTATTTTCTTTGCATAAGCACCCACAGGACTTCTAGTGTGTTAGTGGCATCACACAGAGCTCCTCTATTTTCTTTGCATAAGCACCCACAGGACTTCTAGTGTGTTAGTGGCATCACACAGAGCTCCTCTATTTTCTTTGCAGAAGCACCCATAGGACTTCTAGTGTGTTAGTGGCATCACACAGAGCTCCTATATATTCTTCTCAGCAGCACCCACAGGACTTCTAGTGTGTTAGTGGCATCACACAGAGCTCCTCTATTTTCTTTGCATAAGCACCCACAGGACTTCTAGTGTGTTAGTGGCATCACACAGAGCTCCTCTATTTCCTTTGCAGAAGCACCCACAGGACTTCTAGTGTGTTAGTGGCATCACACAGAGCTCCTATATATTCTTCTCAGCAGCACCCACAGGACTTCTAGTGTGTTAGTGGCATCACACAGAGCTCCTCTATTTTCTTTGCATAAGCACCCACAGGACTTCTAGTGTGTTAGTGGCATCACACAGAGCTCCTCTATTTTCTTTGCAGAAGCACCCATAGGACTTCTAGTGTGTTAGTGGCATCACACAGAGCTCCTATATATTCTTCTCAGCAGCACCCACAGGACTTCTAGTGTGTTAGTGGCATCACACAGAGCTCCTCTATTTTCTTTGCTGAAGCACCCACAGGACTTCTAGTGTGTTAGTGGCATCACACAGAGCTCCTCTATTTTCTTTGCATAAGCACCCACAGGACTTCTAGTGTGTTAGTGGCATCACACAGAGCTCCTCTATTTTCTTTGCAGAAGCACCCATAGGACTTCTAGTGTGTTAGTGGCATCACACAGAGCTCCTATATTTTCTTCTCAGCAGCACCCACAGGACTACCGACTACAATGGCTGGAAGACCGCCAAGGGGAGGCAGAGCGTGCAGAGCCAAGAACACAGGGCAGGCAGGCTCTGTTTCTAGTGGACTTGGCCGTGGACGTGGACGTGGTCGTGCATCGTCATCAGCACGTGGCCATGGGACACGCGCGTCTTTGTTTTCGGCAGCTGGAAATGTGGAGCCGCATCATGCTGAAGGCTTGGTAGAATGGATGACCAAGCCCTCCTCATCCTCCTCATCCTCTCTCACCCAGGCTCAGGGTACTGACAGAGCATCATCAGCCACCCCTTCCCTAGACCCACCATGTCCTCCTGAGGAGTCCCCCGAACTCTTTGAGCACAGTGTTGGGTACATGCTCCAGGAGGATGCCCAACGATTCGAAGGCTCGGATGACGATACCCAGCTTGAGGAATCTGGCAGTACAGTTCCACCAGCTGCAGCTTACTGCCAGGTTTGCTCTAGTGGTGAAGAGGGAGGGGATGATGAGGTCACTGACTCCACGTGGGTGCCTCAAGGGAGAGAGGATGAGGAGGAGGACGAGGAGGAGGAGGATGCGGCGTCACATGTCCAACGAGGCAGGATGCCCCCTGGAGGCCAGGTAGAGGCCAGCACAGCAACTGTACAACACCGCAGAGCTCCGCCTGTGCAGGGCGCTGCCTCTGCACGTTATCAGAAAAGTTCTTTGGTGTGGGCCTTTTTTGAGACGAGTGCAGCAGATCGCACCACTGCTATTTGCAATATTTGTCTCAAGCGTATCTCGCGTGGCCAAAACATCAGCCGCTTGGGCACGACAAGCATGACCAGACATATGGCGACCTGCCATGCAGCTCGTTGGCAGGCACACATAAAAGACCCACACCAAAGAACTAAGCGGACCTCTCCTTGCTCCTCCTCAGCTGGGATCTCCATCCCCACTACACCTTCAGTCCTCTCTGAAAGCTGCTCTGAGAGGACTGAAGGTGTAGAATTCGGTGTGTCACAACCAAGTACTTGCAGTACACCGACGTCCGAATGCAGCAGGCAAATTTCCCTGCCCCAGCTGCTGGACCGTAGAAAGAAGTACACTCCCAGCCATCCACATGCCCAGCGGTTGAATGCTAGCCTTGCTAAATTGCTAGCACTTCAACTGCTGCCTTTTCAGTTGGTAGACTCGGCCCCCTTCCGTGAGTTTGTTCAATGTGCGGTTCCTCAGTGGCAGGTTCCCAAACGCCACTTTTTCTCGCGGAAGGCGATTCCGTCTCTCTACCGGCATGTGGAGGGCAATGTCCATGCCTCGCTGGACAGGGCGGTCAGCGGTAAGGTGCATATTACCGCTGACTCATGGTCCAGCAGGCATGGACAGGGACGGTACCTTTCTTTCACGGCCCATTGGGTCACTCTATTGGCAGCTGGGAGGGATGCAGGACAAGGTGCAGTAGTGTTGGAGGTTGTTCCGCCACCACGCCTCCAAAACGCGACTACTGCTACTGGTTGTGACACACCTCTCTCCTCCACCCCCTCCTCTTCTTCTTCCTCCAGTGCTCTGTCCTTGGAACCAGCGGTGCTCCGTAGGCGTACAAGGGGCTACGCAAGTACGCAGGCAAAAAGATGCCATGCCGTGCTTGCGCTGGTGTGTTTGGGGGACAGGAGCCACACTGGGCCAGAGGTTCTGGCAGCTCTGCAGGGGCAGGCCGAGAGGTGGTTGACGCCACGTCAGCTTAAGCCAGGAATGGTCGTTTCTGACAATGGCACCAACCTCCTCTCCGCCCTGCGACAGGGGCAGCTCACCCATGTGCCCTGCATGGCTCACGTCCTCAACCTGGTGGTGCAGCGGTTCTTGGGCAGGTTCCCAGGCTTACAGGATGTCCTGAGGCAGGCCAGGAAAGTCTGTGTGCATTTCCGCCGATCTTATAATGCCAGTGCTCGGCTGACTGAGCTGCAAAAGGAGCTGAACCTGCCCAAGAACCGCCTAATATCTGACATGCCCACCAGGTGGAACTCAACGTTGGCCATGCTGCAGCGACTGCACACGCAGCAGAGGGCCATCAATGAGTACCTTTGCGACTACGGCACCAGGACAGGGTCAGGGGAGCTTGGTTTTTTTTCCCCACGTCAGTGGAGCATGATCAGGGATGCATGCACTGTCCTCTCACCATTTGAGGAGGCCACGAGGATGGTGAGCAGTGACAGTGCATGCATCAGTGACACTGTCCCTCTTGTCCACCTGTTGGAGCATACGCTGCGTGGGATAATGGACAGGGCACTTGAGGCAGAACAGAGGCAGGAAGAGGAGGACTTCCTTGCCTCTCAAGGCCCCCTTTATCCGGACAGTGTTCCTTCTGTCCCACCCATCACACAGGAAGAGGATGAGGAGGAGGAGGAGGAGGAGGAGGAGGAGGATTGTGTGAGCATGGAGGTGGAGCCTGGCACTCAGCATCAGCAGCAGCAGTCTTTTAGGGATGATGTACAGTCCCAACAAGCCAGTGGACTTGTACGTGGCTGGGAGGAGGTGGCTGGCGATCATGTCATCCTCAGTGACCCAGAAGACTCCGGACCGAATGCCTCAGCTAACCTACGCTGCATGGCCTCCCTGATCCTGCAAAGCCTGCGGAAGGATCCTCGTGTTCTTCGGATCAAGGAGAGGGACCATTACTGGCTGGCCACTCTCCTTGATCCGCGGTACAAGGGTAAGGTTGCGGACCTTATCTTGCCGTCGCAGAGGGAGCAGAGGATGAGACATCTCAGGGAGGCCTTGCAGAAAGGTCTGTGCAACGCGTTCCCAGAAACTGGGAGGCTACAAACTCCTGGTCCTGGGCGACGAGTTGCTGAGGCTTCGGTCAGTGGCAGAAGGAGCGGTGGGGAAGGTGGACGTCTGACCGATGCGTTCAGACAATTTTTTAGTCCGCAGCCCCAAGGTATGATCGGTTCCAGCAACCATCGCCAGCGTCTGATATACATGGTGCAGGAATACCTTGGGGCAAGGTCAGACTTGGACACCTTTCCCACCGAAAATCCTCTGGCTTACTGGGTCCTGAGGATGGATCACTGGCCAGAGCTTGCACAGTATGCAATTGAGCTACTGGCCTGTCCTGCCTCCAGCGTTCTTTCCGAACGCACATTCAGTGCTGCTGGAGGATTTGTGACTGGGTGCGCCTGTCCACCGCCTCGGTTGATCGACTGACATTCATCAAAATGAATCAGTCTTGGATCACCACCAGCTACCAGGCACCTGAGGCGGATATAACCGAATAATTTTTAATGTCACATCCCTTCAAGACTGCCTATGCTGATGCTGAGTGACTGTCCTCTTATGTTCACTGACTATCCTCTTCCTCCTCCTCAATGATCCATGCCACCACACCAGTGCCTAAGGCACAATTTTTCAGCCCCTGTTTAACAGGGGCGTGTACTTACAATTTTTTAAAAAAATGCTTCGCAACACGTGTGACTGCTGTGCTCCAAGTACAGTCTCTGTGAGGGCCGTGTTGCAGTGTTGTGGCACCAGCACCAGTGCCTAAGGCACAATTTTTCAGCCCCTGTTTAACAGGGGCGTGTACTTACAATTTTAAAAAAAAATGCTTCGCAACACGTGTGACTGCTGTGCTCCAAGTACAGTCTCTGTGAGGGCCGTGTTGCAGTGTTGTGGCACCAGTGCCTAAGGCACAATTTTTTTTCAGCCCCTGTTTAACAGGGGCGGGTAATTACAAATCTTGATCTAATAGTTCACAGCAGGGCCCATTCCTGCGCCCACCAAGAGTAACTATGAGGGCCTGCTGTCTTGTGGCAACACCGTCCACCACCACCGCCAAAGGCCCAATTTTTCTGCCCTGTTCATCAGGTGCTTGCAATTACAAATCTTGATCTAATAACTCACAGCAGGGCCCATTCCTGCGCCCACCAAGAGTAACTGTGAGAGCTTACAGTCTTGTGGCAAAACCGTCCACCACCACCACCACCACCCCCAATTTTTCTGCCCTGTTCAACAGGTGCATGCAATTACAAATCTTGATCTATTAACTCACAGCAGGGCCCATTCCTGTGCCCACCAGTCTTGTGGCTACACCAACATCTAATAGGGCAAATTTCTGCAGAGTATATACGCCAGGCCCCTACTTTCAAACATCCAACTTACAAACGACTCCTACTTGCAAATGGAAAGAGAAAACAGGAAGTGAGAGGAAATCTACCCCTAGGAAGGGAAATTCTATCCTGTTAGATTTAATTTGGGAAAAAGGTATCTCCTCTCTACTGATACTTTATCACCAATCCTTGTTTCAATTAAAACCCCACTTTTCCAAAAACATTTGTCATTGGGACGGAAAGTGAGGTGACATGTTCTGAACAGATGTGCAAAGACAGCAAATGTTACAGGGGTGATAACCCCTCCCTATGTTCTCCAAAAAGCTTAAAAATAGATTTTTTTGGGATGGAGCTACACTTCATAATGTACCTGTTCAGATTCTACTTAAGATCAAACCTAAAGCCGCAAGTGGTTTTAAATGGCTTCTTTTTTTCCTTTACAAATGTCATTTTGTGCAAGGACAGTTCTAAACACGGGAAACACATGCCACTTCACAGGCATACTTTAGACACCCCCCAGGTACCATATTTAAAGGAAAATTTCACTTTTTTTTTTTCACTTTATGCATCATTAAAATGACTGCTCCCGAAAAAACGTTAGTTTTTAAAAGTTCTTTTTGCATTGATATATGTCCCCTGGGGCAGGACCCGGGTCCCCAAACCTGTTTTATGACATTAACATGCATATTGGCCGTTGTAATTAGCACTTTTGATTTCGAACGTTCGCGTCCATTATAACGTATAGGGTTCGAAAATTCGCGCGAACTTTCGGTCCGTTCGAAGGTTCTGGTTCGAACCGAACCCGGGGGTGTTCGGCTCATCCCTACTTCTGGCTAGTAGCACTTGGGTTGTTTATTCGAATCTCAGCCACAGTGCCACTTGCACAAATTTTGCATGTTTTCCCTGTGCGTGGGATTCCTCCAGGTACTCTGGTTTCCTCCCACACAACAAAAACATGCTAGTAGGTTAATTGGTTCCTGTCTATATTGGCCCCAGTATGTGTTATTTGACTGTAAGTTGGGGACCTTGGATTGTAAGCTGCTTGAGAGCAGGTATTGATGTGAATGTACAATATATGTGTAAAGCTCTGTGTAAATTGATGGCGCTGTATTCGTACCTGTAATGAAAAATAATAACCTTGGGGTGCAATAAATGACTATTGTATAATTACCCTACAAAGCAGTCGACGTGTATTTTTGCCTGGTGAAGCCACTTTGCATATATTGAGTAATTGTTTATACTTTTTGTACTTTAATTTACTTTACTGACCTTTTTACAGAGCGCTCCTCAGCTTTTAAAGTATCCCCTTTTAAAATCCCTTGTATGTATAGGAACTTTAAAAAAAAAACATCCATACACAGAGATAGACTTTGTTGCAATTGTGTGAAAACCTTTCCACTACAACATCCACTGTATCAATGTTGTGCTTCAAAAAAAGTTGGCGTGTAGAAAATTTTTCACCTGAGCATCCATTAAGTGTAATGATAAGCTGGTCCTGTACAAGCAGGTGAATTGTGTGGATGTGTAAGACTTTGCATTGTTCATCCTCTGTTATGTTGCATTTTTACACTCCTTTAATAACCTTTTCTTGCCACCTTCTTTACATCTGCTGTGATGACTATCACTAGACCAGGGGTCTCCAAACTATGGCCCTCCAGTTGTTTAGGAACTACAGTTCCCATCATGCCTAGTCATGTCTGTGAATGTCAGAGTTCTACAATGCCTCATGGGACGTGTAGTTCCGCAACAGCTGGAGGGTCGTAGTTGGGCCTGCACTAGACCACAAATATGCCCTGCGCAACTTCATTCCTGCACTTTGCTTGTTGGCAATAGACCTTTGTAAATGTGTGGAAGCCATTTGTTGGACTTTGAAACGTGATGGGTATTTGTTGTGCCTTCAAAATATGTTAAAACGAACCTATACTGTAATTAAGAATAAAATAGATTTTCTTTAAAATAATCGATCTGTGAATTTAGTCTTCAAATACTGAAATTTGGGTAGAGTTCTTTATCCTTCTTATATGGTTAAATGATATTGCGCACACACACATCTTGGAGATAAAAATGTGGATTCAAATATTTTAAAATGATCTCATTGGTTTAAAAACTCATAAATTTGGAAGTATGAATGGCATGAATATAACCAAATTAAAATTTTGGTCAGCATTCCTTTGTTATCAAAATGATCTTTATGTTGATAAGTGGGCCTCTGCCAGTGGTAAAAATACTGCTGCCAGGGACCCCAGGAGCCCAATGGCCAGGCCTCCTGAAGTATGCCAATCTTCACTTTTAGAGAAGTGGTTGCTGAGAAACAGCCTTTCAGCCTTTCAACAACTCCCTACACTGCATAGCGAGATGCTTCATGCAAGTTCCACAGGTACTTCACACCAATGATTAGTCTGATAGCCGATCCTGATATTACAGTAAGAGATTGGGGTTCCTAGATCACCCGATGACCAAGACGGTGGAAGGGAACCGATGTACTATAAAGTTGTAAAAGGGTAGGCGGTTCTGTAATGGACAGGTCCACATGAATGAATGTCTTTGTATACGCCTTTTGTGTGTATGTATGTGTACATGTACACACAGTATTTATTTTTATTTTTTTCTGTAACGAGGAAATAAAGGTCTAAATAAAAGCTTACCTTGGCTTCTACATTGGCTTTAGACCTCATGATTTCACTGCTGTTATTTGCAAGGCTTTCCTAAAGGGGGCCAAGTAATTTTCATTGCTCTCTGAGCACTTTCTACACGCTAATAAATGTTTTCTGGAGAACTAAAGTTATGGCCTATTGTTCAGTCACACGTTTTACAGAACAAGGAATACCTTTCAGCATCTAGTCGCATGTGCTGACATTGTTCTGGGTCATTGTCCCATTTAATAGTCAACTTCATTGTCACCGACTCATAACCCTGGCTTTCAAAATCTAAACATTTTAGATTTTTTTTTTATTCTTTTTTTTTTTTTTGGGCTAAGTATAGGTAGTGTGGGTAGTGTGTATTTGTTTTTATTTTTTGTTTGTTTTATATTATTATTTTAATGTAGAGTTTAACAATTACTTTGGTATTTCTTCTAGTAAATGGAGTTTTGTGCTAGGTGCTGAATAGAGTTGCCACCTCATTGCTTTCATTTGCCATATTGCTGTCCGCAGAGCTGGAGTCACTTCAAAAACCAAAGTTTGGAGGGTATTGCGCACCCTCTTTTCAGAAGTAGTGCTGATTGCTTGAACGACCATTCACAGAAATGAGCACATTAATTTTTGCGTAGGGTCTTTAGGGGCTCCAGTGGAATTCTCTGTGGGGGCAAGATGACAATTGGAAGGTACATGGTGTATTACGGAAAGGAGAATTCTGTAGTCTTAACATGTTGGATAGAGTAAAGCCTAGTCTAGTACACACGGGCCGAATGTCGGGCGGCAACTGACATTCGGCCCGTGTGTATGGCAGGCAGTCTGACAGATGCCGGCCGTTTTGGCACACACATTTCCCTTTTAAAGGGACCATGACAAATATTGGTGCCACATAGCACACATCCTGTAATAAATATTCACACACTATATGGTCAAAAAGTTTTGGGACACCTGCCTTTACACGCACATGAACTTTAACCACTTCAATACAGGACATTTATACACCCTTCCTTCCCAGACCAATTTTTAGCTTTCAGTGCTCACACTTTGAATGCCAATTACTCAGCCATGCAACACTGTACCCAAACAACATTTTTTATCATTTTTTTTCATACAAATAGAGCTTTCTTTTGGTGGTATTTTATCGCCACTGGGTTTTTTTTATTTTTTGCAAAAGTGAAACACTTTTTTTTTTTTAGTTTCTATGATAAAATTTTGCAAATAAGTCATTTTTTGTTTATAAATTTGGGCCAACATTTATACTGCTACATCTCTTTGGTAAAAATAACCAAAATTTTTCTTGTGGAAAAAATAAATAAAATAACCCAAATTAGTGGATATTATTTGGTCCACCTGATGCACTGGCAATCTAATTTCTTGAGGCCCTGAATTGTCAGGAAAGTTAAATACCCCCCAAACGACCCCTTTTTGAAAAGTAGACAGTCAAAGGTATTTAGTATGAAGCATGGTGAGTTTTTTGAAGTTGTAATTTTTTTCCCACAATTCTGTGGAAAATTAAGAATTTTTTATTTATTTTTTCACAAAATTGTCAAAATAACAGGTTATTTCTCACACACAGCATATGCATACTTCCAATTACACCCCAAAATACATTCGGCTACTCCTCCTGAGTATTGCGATACCACATGTGTGTGACTTTTACACAGCCTGACCACATACAGAGGCCCAACATGCAGGGAGCACCATCAGGCGTTCTTGGAGCATAAATTACACCTCCTAATTTCCTAACGACCTATTACACTTTTGAAGGCCCTGGAGCACCAGGACAATGGAATTACCCACAAAATGACCCCATTTTGGAAAACAAACACCCCAATGTATATTCTGAGGCATTATGAGTCTTTTGAACAATTCATTTTTTTTACACAAGTCTTCAGAAAATGTGGAAAGAAAATGAAAGTCCTTTTTTTTTTTTACACAAAGTTGTCAATTTATAAGATATTTCTAACACATAAAGCATGTATATAGCAAAAATTACACCCCAAAACTCATTCTGCTACTCTTCCCGAGTATGGCAATACCACATGTGCCACGCAGCCTGGCCACATACAGAGGCCCAACATTGAAGTTGTACCTTCAGGCATTCTAGGAGCATAAATTACACATCTCATTTCATTCCTACCCATCACACTTTTGAATGTACTTGAGCACCAGGACATTACCCACAAAATGACCCCATTTTGGAAAGCAAATACCCCAACATATATTCTGAGGCATGGGCTGCAGGTAGGTACTCGGGTACTCTGATGGGCTGCAGATAGGTACTCGGGTACTCTGATGGGCTGTAGATAGGTACTCGGGTACTCTGATGGGCTGCAGATAGGTACTCGGGTACTCTGATGGGCTGCAGATAGGTACTCGGGTACTCTGATGGGCTGCAGATAGGTACTCGGGTACTCTGATGGGATGCAGATAGGTACTCGGGTACTCTGATGGGCTGCAGATAGGTACTCGGGTACTCTGATGGGCTGCAGATAGGTACTCGGGTACTCTGATGGGCTGCAGATAGGTACTCGGGTACTCTGATGAACTGTGACAGGTACTCGGGTACTCTGATGAACTGTGACAGGTACTCGGGTACTCTGATGAACTGAGACAGGTACTCGGGTACTCTGATGAACTGTGACAGGTACTCGGGTACTCTGATGAACTGTGACAGGTACTCGGGTACTCTGATGAACTGTGACAGGTACTCGGGTACTCTGATGAACTGTGACAGGTAC
>CM053032.1:181825190-181850773 GCA_028564925.1 Lithobates sylvaticus
TTATCTGTACAGGTCTCCCCTGAGGAGATGCCACTGATCAGCTTTCCTCTCACTGTCAGGCGAGGAGAGCCGATAACCAGTATTTCCTTTTCACAGTTGATCACATAATTAAAAATCCACATCAGCTCTTTACCAAGATCGGAGCTATGCTGTAGTACTTAAATTTTCCCATCGCACATGTTCCTGGAAATGCTCTCAGTTTTGGGTGCTGTAGCAACAACCAGCTGGATACTGGTTCAAGTCACAATGAAGATATTTGCCAGCACACCATGGAGCGACACAAATAGCGTCCAAAAGGGTGATTTATTGCATGATCACAACACGGGGATTGTGCAACGTTTCGGAGCCACGCAGGGCCCCTTCGTCAGGCATGTGAGGAGTTCACATGCCTGACGAAGGGGCCTTGCGTGGCTCCGAAACGTTGCACTATCCCAGTGTTGTGATCATGCAATAAATCACCCTTTTGGACGCGATTTGTGTCGCTCCATTGTGTGCTGGCAAATATCTTCATCGGAGCTACGCTGTGTCTCGGGGACATCGCAGGTCCGCGATCACTGCACACCCCAACAGGAATGCAAGCGCAGCGAGACTGGGGTGATGTCATAGGACGTCGTCCCAGAACAAGAGAGCACCCCGCTCGCCGTCATTTGTCTATATAGCAGGTGGTAGTTAAAGCAGAGGCCCTGGTGAATAAAATGGTGACTGTGGCATAAAAAAAAAAAATTATATTACACAAGGTGTACAGGAAAACATGAAAATTAATTTTAGGGCACAAATTCTTAATATTTTGGTAGGTTAATTTGCTCCTGTCTAAACAGGCTCTAGTATGTGTTGTATTAATGCGAGTTTGGGACCATAGAGTAAGCTCCTTGAGGGCAGGGACTGATGTGAATGTATAATATGTTGGTGTCATAAAGTATCTGTAATAAAAATATAAGGCAGGCCATACATTATGCACAATTTTCTTTCCTTTAACCACAGATTGAAGAAAATTGCTTGATTCCCCCAGTCAATGCTGGTTCACACTTATGCGCTGAGATTTTAAAGTGGTATACAGTACAAATTCACATTGCGATTTACTGTATTTTGTGCTCCATAAGAGGCACTCCCCCCCCCCAAAAAAAGTGGGGGGGGAATTGTCTGTGCGTTTTATGGCCTATTGACCAGCCCCAGTCGCTCCATACACACACACACACACACACACACAGGACCCACCGACTCAAGCCATCCTCACTTTTCCACAACTGGTTACATTAACACACAGTGTCACACTCCACCTAACCAGAAGCTGGCCCCGCCCAAGCCCATGCAAAGGCGATGCCGCGTCGCTGCCAATCGTGGCGCCATGATGAGGGTGTCCGCCAGGGTTGCCAACCTCATGCAGTAAATTTACTGGCGGTTGGCAACCCTGGTGTCCGCTGTCCCCAATTGTGGCCATCCCCATGTAGTTCCTGGGGACACCTTTCTCCTGGGCTGCTGTGAGCCAATGGGGGCAGAGGGAGGTGGGGCAAACTGCCAGAATGAGTGGCATGGGCGGTGAGATGGACCAAGTAGTTGCCTGGCTGTCAAAGCAACATGGGGGAGGGGGGGGGGGAAGCTTCAAGCAGCACGTGTTTATAATGCTGAAATATATGCTCGGGTATTTATGGGAGTAATTATGTGGAGACCATGCTAGGGGCTTAGATAGATGAAAAGAGACATGGCTAACTACACTGCTTCTCACCTTTTCTTACCAGTTCAATATATTTGCTTGTAAATATTGTAGTGGTGTGTATACTGTGCTATACATCTATAGAAACATGGGAAACATCCTGCTATAGATCTACACTGTATGGCCAATTGCTCGCTCCGATTATACTCATATAAAACACTGGTGTATATTATAAGAATATATACCACTGGCTAACTTATATTTGCCAGGCTTCTGCCAGAATATTTCTCTTGTTTTCCTCTAAAACATAGGTGCGTCTTATGGTCAGGGACATCTTATGGAGCGAAAAATATGGTAAAATCACATTGAAATCACACATGGCAAGCAAAACTCCCAATGTGAATTTAGTAGGGGAGTGGTCACATCTTCAGTTTTATAAATCTAGGCCAAAAAAAAAAAAAACCTAGTTAGACTTACCGGTGACGGTATTGCCAAGAGCCTTTCAGGACAACCCTGGAGAGAGCGCAACTCTGCCCACTTTGAGGAAACACTTGCATATTCCTTTAAAGCTGCTCCTCTTCCACCATGGCCTCAGTTATGGTTACCTCCGGCATACTAGAAGATAAAGCACAGAGAACACACACAAACCATGACAGATACTTTAAACATAGAAAACACAAGGGAGGGAACTAGGAGTTGTCCTGAAAGGCTCTGAGAAATACCGTCACCGGTAAGTCTAACTAGGTTTTTCTCCAGTCGGACAACCCTGGAGAGGATAAACGAGAAGCTTACCCTAGGGTGGGACCACTGCCTGCAGTACCTTCCTGCCGAAGGCGTGATCCGCAGCTGACAGTAAGTCCAGCCTGTAGTGCCGAAGGAAAGTTGAGTAACTTGACCACGTGGCCGCCTTACAGATCTGGTCAGGCGTAGCACCGGCCCTCTCGGCCCAAGACACTGCTGTTGCCAGCAATGGGCAGCAATTTGAGGGAGGAGATTCTCTTCTAGCTTTGTAGGCCTCCGTAATTGCCTCTCTAAGCCACCTACCCAGAGTACTTTTAGAGGCCTTTTCCCCCCTTCCTAGGGCCTGAAAAGACAACAAAGAAAGCATTTGACTTTCTGAATTCCCTGGTAACTGTCATTAATTGGAGAAGGCACCTCCTTACATCCAGGGTATGAAAGGCCTCCTACCCTGTGTTAGCAGGATTGGAGGAAAAGGTGGGCAACACTATCTGTTGGGAACGATGAAAATCTGAGGAGACCTTGGGAAGAAAAGCTGGGTCTGTCTGCAGAACTACCTGATCAGGAAAAAATTTCAGAAAAGGCTCTGTGACTGCCAGTGCCTGTAACTCACTCACCCGTCTAGCCGACGTAATGGCTACTAAGAAAATTGTTACATTTTTTAAACTAGATTCCTTAAGAGGTTCAAACGGAGCTCCCGTTAAACCTTGTAAAACAATAGATAAATCCCAACTGGGAAAACTTCTAAGGGGAACTGGCCTATTCCGTGCCATTGCCCTGAAGAACCTAGAAATTAAAAAGTTTCCCTGGAAAGGTTTTTCTAAATAAACTGAAAGCCGCCAACTGAGTCTTCAGGGTGCTGGCTGCCAAACCTTTCTCCATTCTTTCATGGAGAAATTCAAGTACTGAACTAGTACTCTTCACCTGGAACCCCCTAGAAGCACAACATGAGTTGTACTTCTTCCAAACTTTAAGGTAAATGGCCCTAGTCACTTCCTGCTGGACAGTAGGGTCCTCACTAGTCCCTCGGACAAGCCCTTACCCTTTAAGAGGTCCTCTTCAGAAACCAGGCGGTTAACTGTAGTCTGCCTGCCTCTGGATGGACCACTGATCCCTGCGTCAGAAGGTCCTGCCTGACTGGTAGTCTCCACGGGGGTTCTGTGGCTAGGTTTCGAAGTACCGGGAACCAGGGTATTTTTGGCCAGAAGGGCGTGATCAGAATCATGCTGGTTCCCTCTTCCCTGAATTTCCTCAGGACCACCGGTATTAGAGGAAAGGGGGGAAAGGCACAGCACAGATGGTAATGCCAAGGGTGGGCTAGTGCGTCTAAACCTATGGCCTGATCTTCTCGGTGAAGAGAAAAGTATCTCTGGACCTCGCAGTTTTGTTGGCTGGCAAATAGGTCCACCTGAGGGAAGCCCCAAGTACTGGCAATCAGGAATACTTCCTGATTTAAGCTCCATTCCGCTCCCACCAGTCTCTTCCTGCGGAGTAGATCTGCCAAAAGATTTAAAGAACCCTTTAGATGGACTGCTGAGAGGGAGGCCACGTTTTTTTCTGCCCATGCGAATAGTTGATTGGCTAACTTCGTGAGACCCCCTGATCCTGGTCCCCCCTGCTTTAGGACATATGCCACTGTTGTCATATTGTCTGATAGGACCTGCACATGCTGTCCCTCTACTACGTGCTGAAAAGCCAGAAGGGCCAGCAACACAGCCTTGAGCTCTCTCCAGTTCGAAGACTTCCGAAACTCTGCCTTGGACCAAGTCCCTTGGACCGTGAGCCCCTCTAGGTGGGCTCCCCAACCCCAAGCACTCGCGTCGGTCAGGCGCTTGTCTAGAGGCCAAAACCGGGGAAGGCCCTTTGTGAGGTTGGCTGTGTTTCGCCACCACCACAGGGCACGTTTTACCCTTGAGGTGAGGCTGAATTTCTTTTCTAGAGAGACCTGATGAGACCAGACCTGCAGAATCTCTGCTTGGAGAAGTCTGGAATGGAACCGAGCCCACTGAACCACCGGGATAGAGGCTGTAAGGAGTCCCAAAACCCTCATTGCTGAATGGACTGAAACCACCCGATTCGTCTGAAGCTGCTTCACTGCCGTCAGGACTTTCTCCACTTTCTCTTGCGGAAGAAAAACTTTCTGCAGGACAGAATTGATTGTGTACCCCAGAAAGACTACCTCCCGACTTGGAACTAGGTTTGACTTCTCCAGATTGAGAAGCCACCCTAAGTCCCCCAGGTGAGCCTGTGCCATCTGTAGATTTGACAGCACTTGCTCCCTGGAGTCCGCAAAAAACAGGAGGTCGTCCAGATATGGGACCACAGAGATTCCCCTCAATCTCAGTGGTTCCAGGGCTTCCGCCATGACCTTGGTGAAGATCCTGGGGGAGGACGACAGCCCGAACGGTAAGGCCCTGAACTGTAGGTGCCAGACTGATGACCCTAGGATCACTGCCAACCTGAGGTACTGTTGGGAGGATCGGGACATGTAAATAGGCGTCCCTCAGGTCCAGGGAGGCCATAAAGCAGTTTTTGGATAACAATCTTGTTATCCTATGGATTGTATCCATGCGGAAGTGCTTGTATCGAATTGACTGATTCAGGATTTTCAGATTCAGGAGCAATCGATACTTGCCTGAGGGCCTTTTCACTAGGAAAATGTGCGAATAAAACCCTTGGCCTTCCGGGACCTGGACAATCACCTCCTGTTGGATCAGATCCTCCAATAGGCTCGTCATAGCAGAGGCTTTGTCTCGGTCCTTTGGAAGGGCCGTAATGTAAAATCTGCTTGGGAGGGGGGGGGGGGGGTGTTGGAAAACTCCAGGCTGTATCCCTGCGCCACAATGTTCTTCATGAACTGACTTGAAGAACATTGGCTCCATTGTGGGAGGAAGGCGGACAACCTTCCTCCCACTGGAGTGGAGTAGTCACTTACCTTTGGGGGGTTGCTTGGAGGGGGTTTTGAAAAGAATACCTCCTTTACCTCTACCCTTCTGGGGGTTCCAGCGACTTTTGCCATCTTCCCCACCCTTATGGGACTGCTGAACAGGACGAAAATTCCTTTTACCCGTCTGTTTTTTCTTGGCAGGAAAAGCCTTCTTTTTATCTGCCGTTCTATCCAGAACTGTCTCCAGCTCTGGCCCGAACAGCAGATCCCCTGAAAAGGGCAGGCCACACAATCTAACCTTGGAGGCTGTGTCACCTGACCACGTTTTAAGCCAAACAGCTTTCCTGGCGGAATTCACCAGGGCCGCTTTGGTGGTGGAATCTTTTCGGCTAATCCTTAAAACGGTGAAGTATATGGCTGACACCTCTGCTGAGTCCATCAAGATGGCAGCCAGGTCTGCGGCCCTGGTGAATTCCGCCAGGAAAGCTGTTTGGCTTAAAACGTGGTCAGGTGACACAGCCTCCAAGGTTAGGTTGTGTGGCCTGCCCTTTTCAGGGGATCTGCTGTTCGGGCCAGAGCTGGAGACAGTTCTGGATAGAGACGGCAGATAAAAAAAAGGCTTTTCCTGCTAAGAAAAAACAGACGGGTAAAAGGAATTTTCGTCCTGTTCAGCAGTCCCATAAGGGTGGGGAAGACGGCAAAAGTCGCTGGAACCCCCAGAAGGGTAGAGGTAAAGGAGGTATTCTTTTCAAAACCCCCCAAAGGTAAGTGACTACTCCGCTCCAGTGGGAGGAAGGTTGTCCGCCTTCCTCCCACAATGGAGCCAATGTTCTTCAAGTCAGTTCATGAAGAACATTGTGGCGCAGGGATACAGCCTGGAGTTTTCCAACACACCCCCCCCCCCCCCCCCAAGCAGATTTTACATTACGTCCCTTCCAAAGGACCAAGACAAAGCCTCTGCTATGACAAGCCTATTGGAGGATCTGATCCAACAGGAGGTGATTGTCCAGGTCCCGGAAGGCCAAGGGTTTTATTCGCACATTTTCCTAGTGAAAAGGCCCTCAGGCAAGTATCGATTGATCCTGAATCTGAAAATCCTGAATCAGTCAATTCGATACAAGCACTTCCACATGGATACAATCCATAGGATAACAAGATTATTATCCAAAAACTGCTTTATGGCCTCCCTGGACCTGAGGGACGCCTATTTACATGTCCCGATCGCCCGATCCTCCCAACGGTACCTCAGGTTGGCAGTGATCCTAGGGTCATCAGTCTGGCACCTACAGTTCAGGGCCTTACCGTTGGGGCTGTCGTCCTCCCCCAGGATCTTCACCAAGGTCATGGCGGAAGCCCTGGAACCACTGAGATTGAGGGGAATCTCTGTGGTCCCATATCTGGACGACCTCCTGTTTTTTGCGGACTCCAGGGAGCAAGTGCTGTCAAATCTACAGATAGCACAGGCTCACCTGGGGGCCTTAGGGTGGCTTCTCAATCTGGAGAAGTCAAACCTAGTTCCAAGTCGGGAGGTAGTCTTTCTGGGGTACACAATCAATTCTGTCCTGCAGAAAGTTTTTCTTCCGCAAGAGAAAGTGGAGAAAGTCCTGACGGCAGTGAAGCAGCTTCAGACGAATCAGGTGGTTTCAGTCCATTCAGCAATGAGGGTTTTGGGACTCCTTACAGCCTCTATCCCGGTGGTTCAGTGGGCTCGGTTCCATTCCAGACTTCTCCAGGCAGAGATTCTGCAGGTCTGGTCTCATCAGGTCTCTCTAGAAAAGAAATTCAGCCTCACCTCAAGGGTAAAACGTGCCCTGTGGTGGTGGCGAAACACAGCCAACCTCACAAAGGGCCTTCCCCGGTTTTGGCCTCTAGACAAGCGCCTGACCGACGCGAGTGCTTGGGGTTGGGGAGCCCACCTAGAGGGGCTCACGGTCCAAGGGACTTGGTCCAAGGCAGAGTTTCGGAAGTCTTCGAACTGGAGAGAACTCAAGGCTGTGTTGCTGGCCCTTCTGGCTTTTCAGCACGTAGTAGAGGGACAGCATGTGCAGGTCCTATCAGACAATATGACAACAGTGGCATATGTCCTAAAGCAGGGGGGGACCAGGATCAGGGGTCTCACGAAGTTAGCCAATCAACTATTCGCATGGGCAGAAAAAAACGTGGCCTCCCTCTCAGCAGTCCATCTAAAGGGTTCTCTAAATCTTTTGGCAGATCTACTCCGCAGTAAGAGACTGGTGGGAGCGGCATGGAGCTTAAATCAGGAAGTATTCCTGATTGCCAGTACTTGGGGCTTCCCTCAGGTGGACCTATTTGCCAGCCAACAAAACTGCGAGGTCCAGAGATACTTTTCTCTTCACCGAGAAGATCAGGCCATAGGTTTAGACGCACTAGCCCACCCTTGGCATTACCATCTGTGCGGTGCCTTTCCCCCCTTTCCTCTAATACCGGTGGTCCTGAGGAAATTCAGGGAAGAGAGAACCAGCATGATTCTGATCACGCCCGTCTGGCCAAAAATACCCTGGTTCCCGGTACTTCTAAACCTAGCCACAGAACCCCCGTGGAGACTACCAGTCAGGCAGGACCTTCTGACGCAGGGATCAGTGGTCCATCCAGAGGCAGGCAGACTACAGTTAACCGCCTGGTTTCTGAAGAGGACCTCTTAAAGGGTAAGGGCTTGTCCGAGGGACTAGTGAGGACCCTACTGTCCAGCAGGAAGTGACTAGGGCCATTTACCTTAAAGTTTGGAAGAAGTACAACTCATGTTGTGCTTCTAGGGGGTACTAGTTCAGTACTTGAATTTCTCCATGAAGGAATGGAGAAAGGTTTGGCAGCCAGCACCCTGAAGACTCAGTTGGCGGCTCTTTCAGTTTATTTAGAAAAAAACCTTTCCAGGGAAACTTTTTAATTTCTAGGTTCTTCAGGGCAATGGCACGGAATAGGCCAGTTCCCCTTAGAAGTTTTCCCAGTTGGGATTTATCTATTGTTTTACAAGGTTTAACGGGAGCTCCGTTTGAACCTCTTAAGGAATCTAGTTTAAAAAATGTAACAATTTAACAATTTTCTTAGTAGCCATTACGTCGGCTAGACGGGTGAGTGAGTTACAGGCACTGGCAGTCACAGAGCCTTTAATGAAAATTTTTCCTGATCGGGTAGTTCTGCAGACAGACCCAGCTTTTCTTCCCAAGGTCTCCTCAGATTTTCATTGTTCCCAACAGATAGTGTTGCCCACCTTTTCCTCCAATCCTGCTAACACAGGGGAGGAGGCCTTTCATACCTTGGATGTAAGGAGGTGCCTTCTCCAATTCCTGACAGTTACCAGGGAATTCAGAAAGTCAAATGCTTTCTTTGTTGTCTTTTCAGGCCCTAGGAAGGGGGGAAAAGGCCTCTAAAAGTACTCTGGGTAGGTGGCTTAGAGAGGCAATTACGGAGGCCTACAAAGCTAGAAGAGAATCTCCTCCCTCGAATTGCTGCCCATTGCTGGCAACAGCAGTGTCTTGGGCCGAGAGGGCCGGTGCTACGCCTGACCAGGTCTGTAAGGCGGCCACGTGGTCAAGTTACTCAACTTTCCTTCGGCACTACAGGCTGGACTTACTGTCAGCTGCGGATCACGCCTTCGGCAGGAAGGTACTGCAGGCAGTGGTCCCACCCTAGGGTAAGCTTCTCGTTTATCCTCTCCAGGGTTGTCCGACTGGAGAAAAACCTAGTTAGACTTACCGGTGACGGTATTTCTAAGAGCCTTTCAGGACAACTCCTAGTTCCCTCCCTTGTGTTTTCTATGTTTAAAGTATCTGTCATGGTTTGTGTGTGTTCTCTGTGCTTTATCTTCTAGTATGCCGGAGGTAACAATAACTGAGGCCATGGTGGAAGAGGAGGAGCTTTAAAGGAATATGCAAGTGTTTCCTCAAAGTGGGCAGAGCTGCGCTCTCTCCAGGGTTGTCCTGAAAGGCTCTTAGCAATACCGTCACCGGTAAGTCTAACTAGGTTTTTTTTTTTTTTGGCCTAGATTTATAAAACTGAAGATGTGACCACTCCCCTCCCCTACTAAATTCACATTGGGAGTTTTGCTTGCCATGTGTGATTTCAATGTGATTTTACCATATTTTTCGCTCCATAAGATGTCCCTGACCATAAGACGCACCTATGTTTTAGAGGAAAACAAGAGAAATATTCTGGCATAAGCCTGGCAAATATAAGTTAGCCAGTGGTATATATTCTTATAATATACACCAGTGTTTTATGAGTATAATCGGAGCGAGCAATTGGCCATACAGTGTAGATCTATAGCAGGATGTTTCCCATGTTTCTATAGATGTATAGCACAGTATACACACCACTACAATATTTACAAGCAAATATATTGAACTGGTAAGAAAAGGTGAGAAGCAGTGTAGTTAGCCATGTCTCTTTTCATCTATAAGAAATTAGACAGGGAGCTGCGCTATATTAAGCTAAACTATAAACGTGATAATGGTATGAGCTCTGGTAGTAGAAAAGGCCCAGATTTAGGCCAATCACCAAAGTTGGCCCCTTTTTGATCTGAATTAACACCCTCTAATCCACCAAATTGTCAGATAGATGTGCATGGTATGACCATCACGCGCACATATTTTTGGGAGATTAAATATTTTGAACCAAGACAACACAAGCCATTTGATTATGTTTTTAGTCATAGTCTGCCCTTTTACCACCATATTGAGAGATGTTCATTATCTCTCTAGTCAAAACTTTCAATGTGACTGCCATCTGGTGGCCATCAACATTCTCTACATAATACAAACATAATATAATATAAACCATGTAATTGTTTTTGGTTTCACAGTACCAGTACATGGGGGCTTAACATTTTACCAATTTCCCCATATTACCCCCCTTACGGTTTTCCCCTCTTTCGGGTTCTTGACACCCAGATTGGTGCATATCTTGCCATGTCGGGCAGTTATTTGTGATACGGCATTGATATTGCACCAATCTGAACCTTTGTTAACATAATGTTTGTGTCTGCCCTTAGTGTCTCCACAAAAGATATCTATAGTCATAAATCTAATGTCCTCTATTTCACTTTTACTAGATTTGGCTAGAAGGTCGGCTTTCAGATATTGATTGTGTACGACCACGGCCCGATATATGGAATGTTTCCAGAATAACAGTTCCCTTTCTTCCAGTCAATTTTTCAAGCGGTGATGTTTCGATTTTTAATATGATAGTCTTTCAGACTTTAGTTAATAACTATAGAGTGACATAATCTCTTAGTTAATATATATACATTTTAAACTACTTTTCCCTTTTCTATTGGCATTGTCCTGCCGCCCGGGATTCAAATCGAGGCTTGGCTCTATGTTGTGGTATATAGTGCGGTGCGTCAGAGCGCCGCCCGTGCCCAGAGACGACGTCCTATCTGTGACGAAACGCGTAGGGAGGAGGAGCGACGCCCTGACGTCACTGCACTTACGTTGTTGTCCCGGAATCACAGGCTGCTGAGTGAGACCGGCCGGCTCGCTTTACTCTGCCGCTTTTTTACCTTCAACACTGTAAGTGTTTACTTGTCTTTTTTATACAAATAAATATACTAAGGATTTTATGCTATGTGAACGCTTCATTTCTCCCTCCGGTATCGATACATGCTGTGTTTCTGCTGATCCCGATCCCGAGTTGTCCGTGAGCTGGTTTACTTCCTAGTAACCAGCATACATTGCAAGACAAAAAGATTTTCCAGGATTCGTGATCCCTGGCTGGGGTTAAGGCCATCTGTGTACAGGGGTCCCCTATAACAAGGGACCACCTACCTATGGTAAGCAGGCAGCGTGTACTTCTGGTGGTGGCACACTCACGTCACAAGCATGCTGTGAAATCATTAATCACGTCCATCACACGGAGGATTTTTTGAGTTTTTTGTTGTAATCATCTTCAGCACACTTTTTCATTTAGGACTTTATCAGCTATGGACTTTTAATATACATAGACTGGTTCAGTGCACTTGTTTTGTTTTTTTAGTTTTCTTGTATGCACTTTTTGTCACTTATATTAAGTGTTCCTTGGATATAATATTTTTTATGATTTGTTCCATGCTGTGGGTATTTGTGTATGCTTTGTCTATGCTGGCTATTGGTATTTATACCTACATTAAGACATTGTATATATACATTGCACTTATTCACTTATATGTCCACATTGAGTGATTATCACCATACCATTATCACGTTTATAGTTTAGCTTAATATAGCGCAGCTCCCTGTCTAATTTCTTATTGTTTAATGTGGTATAACATTTTGAGCAGCCGCTTTACTTTTCACGATTAGCGCAATTTCCTATATTTTCTCTTTTCATCTATCTAAGCCCCTAGCATGGTCTCCACATAATTACTCCCATAAATACCCGAGCATATATTTCAGCATTATAAACACGCGCTGCTTGAAGCTTTCGCCCCCCCCCCCCCCATGTTGCTTTGACAGCCAGGCAACTACTTGTCCATCTCACCGCCCATGCCACTCATTCTGGCAGTTTGCCCCACCTCCCTCTGCCCCCATTGGCTCACAGCAGCCCAGGAGAAAAGGGTCCCCAGGAACTACATGGGGATGGCCACAATTGGGGACAGCGGACACCAGGGTTGCCAACCGCCAGTAAATTTACTGCACGAGGTTGGCAACCCTGGCGGACACCCTCATCATGGCGCCACGATTGGCAGCGACGCGGCGTCGCCTTTGCATGGGCTTGGGCGGGGCCGGCTTCTGGTTAGGTGGAGGAGTGTGACACTGTGTTAATGTAACCAGTTGTGGAAAAGTGAGGATGGCTTGAGTCGGTGGGTCCTGTGTGTGTGTGTGTGTGTATGTGTATGGAGCGACTGGGGCTGGTCAATAGTCCATAAGACGCACAGACAATTCCCCCCCCCCCACTTTTTTTGGGGGGGGGGGGGGAGTGCCTCTTATGGAGCTCAAAATACAGTAAATCGCAATGTGAATTTGTACTGTATACCACTTTAAAATCTCAGCGCATAAGTGTGAACCAGCATTGACTGGGGGAATCAAGCAATTTTCTTCTATCTGTGGTTAAAGGAAAGAAAATTGTGCATAATGTATGGCCTGCCTTATATTTTTATTACAGGTACTTTATGACACCAACATATTATACATTCACATCAGTCCCTGCCCTCAAGGAGCGTACTCTATGGTCCCAAACTCGCATTAATACAACACATACTAGAGCCTGTTTAGACAGGAGCAAATTAACCTACCAAAATATTAAGAATTTGTGCCCTAAAATTAATTTTCATGTTTTCCTGTACACCTTGTGTAATATAATTTTTTTTATGCCACAGTCACCATTTTTATTCACCAGGGCCTCTGCTTTAACTACCACCTGCTATATAGACAAATGACGGCGAGCGGGGTGCTCTGGTTCTGGGACGACGTCCTATGACATCACCCCAGTCTCGCTGCGCTTGCATTCCTGTTGGGGTGTGCAGTGATCGCGGACCTGCGATGTCCCCGAGACACAGCGTAGCTCCGATGAAGATATTTGCCAGCACACAATGGAGCGACACAAATCGCGTCCAAAAGGGTGATTTATTGCATGATCACAACACTGGGATAGTGCAACGTTTCGGAGCCACGCAGGGCCCCTTCGTCAGGCATGTGAACTCCTCACATGCCCGACGAAGGGGCCCTGCGTGGCTCCGAAACGTTGCACAATCCCCGTGTTGTGATCATGCAATAAATCACCCTTTTGGACGCCATTTGTCGCTCCATGGTGTGCTGGCAAATATCTTCATTGTGACTTGAACCAGTATCCAGCTGGTTGTTGCTACAGCACCCATAACTGAGAGCATTTCCAGGAACATGTGCGATGGGAAAATTTAAGTACTACAGCATAGCTCCGATCTTGGTAAAGAGCTGATGTGGATTTTTAATTATGTGATCAACTGTGAAAAGGAAATACTGGTTATCGGCTCTCCTCGCCTGACAGTGAGAGGAAAGCTGATCAGTGGCATCTCCTCAGGGGAGACCTGTACAGATAATCATTGCCCTGATTATTAGTGCCGCCTCATCAGCGCACATCAGTGAAGGGGGAAAGAAATTACTTATTTACAAAATTTTCTGACGAACTAAGATACAGTAAAACAGTGGTTTGAGAGTTTTGCAAGATGAGCACATTTTTTTTCTCAAATCGCCTTTCAGGACAACCCTGGAGAGAGCGCAGCTCCGCCCACTTTTCAGGAAACACATGCTTGACCTTTAAAACCCCTCCTCTTCCACCATGGCTTCAGTTATTTGTGTTTCCTCCGCCATGTGGAAGCACTTGTGGGAACCAGCAGGGCTGCGATCTTTCCAGGGGGAGCTGAAAGGCCTTACCTCGGTGAGGTGCGATTCGCGGCAAAACGACCATCCCAGCACCTTCCTGGTACGTTCGGAGGGTGTTCCGGAGTCCCCAGCCTTGTCCAGCTTAGGGGAGCATGGCCGAGCAGGAGGTCGAGGCGTCTTGGACCCGGGAGCCCGAGTTTGAATCTCGCGCGCTAGCGCTGAGTTGGCTTCCGGGTCCCCTCTGGAGGGCGGATGACGCGGCGGCCAGTGACGCGGCTTCCTGTTTGGGCGGGGCGACGAGTGGTTCCGGTCGCCTGACAACGCAGGGGCTAGGGGGCGGGTCCATAGACCGTGTGCAAGCTTCCGGCCAGCGTAATGACGCAACGCCCGGGAGTTTTAAAATCAGCTGTGTCAGATTCAGTCCCCGCTGCGCTCTCTGCATGATGGAAGAGAGATCGTCAGCGTCGGTGGAGGCAGGCACCACGAGCACCGGTCAGGCCCAGGTAAGAGGGGCACAACGGTGCTCTTGATTCTTACCCTTATGGGCTTATGTTTTTTCCTTGTGAACTGTATTTCCCTCCCTCAGGGGAGCCTGCCCCTTCAGGTTTCTGAGGTTACTGTCACTCAGACCTGTGGGTTTATGGTGGCTGTGTCTTTTCCCCTTTGTTTGTCACAGTGGGGTGTTGTCCTTCTCCCTGTTGGTGGTCGGTGTGAGCACTGTTTGTTTAGTGGGCCCTCTGCAGTAGCAGTAAGACATTCCTTTTTTGGTTTCTTTTAGGAGACTGTCTTGGGGAAAACTAAACGATCTAACCCTCCAGGCCAGAAGAAATGCCCTTCGTGCAAAGTACCATTGCGGGAATCTTGGCAAAAAGCCCTTTGCAAAGCTTGCATTAGGGAGCTGGTGGAGGAAGAGTCCTCCCAGCAGTACAGGGACCTCTTCTCCTCTGTTAAGGAGATTGCTAGTTCCCTGAGTTCTGTAAAAACCATGTTGGCTCAGAACCCAGCAGGTCAGAGCACTAGCCAGCAGCCACCACTAAGTCCTAGACAATCCACCTCCAGACAGCTGGAGATCCTGGATTCCGAGGACGAGGGGACAAGCACTCTTCCTTCCCTCAGGGATTCAGAGGATGAGGGGGAAGAGGAGGATGAGGACCGTAGGTCTAGGTACAAACTTTCCCTAGAAGAAGTAGATGACCTACTTAAAGGTATATATACTACCTTAGACATTCAGGAAGAAAAGGTCCAACTGTCAGTCCATGACAGAATGTATCAGGGCCTGGATGACACCAAAACCAGGGTTTTTCCGGTCCATCGGGTACTATCAGACACAGTCAAAAGGGAGTGGAAGGACCCTGAGAGGTCCTTTTCTCTCCAAAACCCTCAAACGGCGCTTCCCATTCGACGACAAAGAGTCGGAGGTTTGGAATAAAAAGCCGCGGGTGGATGCCGCTTTCTCCCAGGTCTCACGCCGCACTGATTTGGCATTTGAGGACATGGGGGTCCTCAAAGACACGATGGATAAGAGGGCTGATGGCCTCCTTAAAAAGGCATGGGATTCTGCGGCAGCTAGCCTCAAACCAGCCATGGCTTCCACGGTAGTAGCGAGGAACCTAGAATGCTGGGTGGAGAAACTTAAGAGTCATATTGAGGCAGGGACATCTCGGAAAGACCTTTTGGAATCTTTCCCTTTGATCCTGAAGGCAGTAAAATACATGGCCGACGCCTCTGCCGAGTCTATCAAGTTGGCAGCTAGGTCTTCTGCTTTAGTTAATTCAGCCCGTCGTGCTGTCTGGCTAAAGACATGGTCGGGTGACACGGCCTGAAAGATTAGGCTATGTGGCCTTCCCTTTTCTGGGGACCTACTTTTTGGGCCAGATCTGGAAACCATCTTGGACAGAACTGCTGATAAAAAGAAGGCCTTCCCTACTAAGAAGAAACAGGCACCGAAGAAAAATTTTCGTGCTGTTCAGCAGCCCCAAAAAAGTAGGGAAGATAACAGAAGCCGTTGGGCTCCCCAGAGGGGTAGAGGTAGGGGAGGAGTCCTGTTTAGAGCTCCCTCAGACCATACACCCAAAAGCAAATGACGGCCTGGTTCCAGTAGGAGGAAGGCTGTCAGCTTTCCTTCCGCAATGGAACAGGATGACTCCGAGCCCATTCGTGAGGAGTATTGTCGCCCAGGGCTACAACCTAGAGTTTCTAGAACCTCCTCCAAACAGGTTCTATGTCACGACCCTCCCAAGGGATCAAGACAAGGCCTCTGCCATGACGAACCTGCTGCAGGATCTGATACAGCAAGAGGTGGTTGTCGAGGTCCCAAAACATCAACAAGGGCAGGGGTTTTACTCCCACATTTTCCTAGTCAGAAAACCCTCAGGAAAATTTCGGTTGATCTTGAATCTAAAGATCCTAAACCGATCGATCCGGTACAAACATTTTCGTATGGACACCATCCACTCGATAACGAAATTGTTAATGCCGAATTGTTTCCTGGCATCCCTAGATCTAAGGGATGCTTACCTACACATTCCAATTGCCCAGACCTCCCAGCAATTTTTGCGTCTGGCAGTCAATCTGGGGGAGTCCGTTTGGCACCTGCAATTCAGGGCTCTGCCCTTCGGACTCTCATCCTCCCCCAGGATCTTCACGAAGATTTTGGCGGAAGCTCTGGAGCCCCTGAGGCTGAAGGGTATCCCCGTAGTACCCTATCTAGACGACCTTCTATTTTTTGCAGACTCCAAGGAGCAGGTAGCTGTGAATTTGCAGGTTGCTCAAATCCACCTCAGAAGCCTGGGTTGGCTCCTCAACTTAGAGAAGTCGAGCCTGGTACCAAGTCAGGAAATAACTTTCCTGGGTTATGTAATCAACTCAGTCCTCCAGAGAGTTTTTCTCCCGCAGGCAAAGCGGGAAAAGGTCCAGGCGGCAGTGAAGCAGGTCCAAACGAACTGTGCAATCTCAGTTCGTTCTGCCATGAAGGTTCTGGGGCTTCTCACAGCCGCAATACCGGCAGTACCTTGGGCTCGGTTTCACGCCAGGCCTCTTCAGGCAAATATCCTGAAATCCTGGTCGCATCAGGTTTCTCTAGAGAAACAAATCAGGCTCACGGTAAGAGTAAAAAGGGCTCTATGGTGGTGGAGGTGTCCGACCAACCTTTCCAGAGGTCTCCCGTGGGTCTTCCCGTTGGACAAGCGCCTCACAACAGACGCGAGTGCTTGGGGTTGGGGGGCTCATCTGGACGGTTTGACGACACAAGGGACCTGGACCAAAACAGAGTCGCGAAGATCGTCAAACTGGCGGGAGCTCAGGGCCATTCTCTTAGCCCTTCGAGTTTTTCGAGAGGAAGTGAGGGGTCATCATGTCCAGATCCTCTCGGACAATACGACCGCGGTGGCTTATGTACAGCGACAGGGAGGAACCAGGAGCAGTGCTCTTATGGTCCTAGCCGAGCAACTTTTCAGTTGGGCGGAACCATGGGTAGCCTCCCTCTCGGCAGTCCACCTGAAGGGTTCCTTAAACCTTTTCGCGGACATGCTCAGCAGGAAAAGGCTGTTGGAGGCAGAATGGGCTCTGAATCAAGACGTCTTTCTTATGATCACCAAAGTGTGGGGGTCTCCTCAAATAGACCTTTTTGCCAATCGGCAGAACTGCAAGGTCCGCAGGTTCTTTTCCCTGCACAGGGAGGACGGAGCCGTGGGTCTGGATGCCCTGGCTCACCCATGGCACTACCACCTGTGCTATGCCTTTCCCCCCTTCCCTTTAATTCCGTTGGTACTGAGGAAGTTCAGGGAAGAGGGGATCGGTATGATCCTGATCACACCCTACTGGCCCAAAAGGCCCTGGTTTTCGGCTCTCCTAGGCTTAGCAGTGGAGCCTCCGTGGAGGCTGCCAGTCAGGGAGGACCTGCTGTTGCAGGGAACGGTGGTTCACCCAGAAGTAGGCAGACTTCAGCTAACGGCCTGGCTTCTGAAAAAGACCTCCTAAAAGCTAGAGGCCTGTCCGATAGAGTAGTCAGGACTCTCCTGTCCAGTAGAAAGGAGGTGACTAGGGCAATATACTTTAAAGTTTGGAAAAAATTTAATTCGTACTGTACCTCTAAAGGATTCCAGGTCAAAAGTGTAGTGTCCGTTCTGGAATTTCTCCAAGAGGGGATGGAAAAAGGATTAGCAGCTAGCACCCTGAAAACACAGGTAGCAGCCTTATCTGTTTATTTTGAAAAAACCCTGTCCAGGGAGACTTTAATTTCCAGATTTTTTTAGAGCTCTGGCTCGAAATAGGCCAGTGGCTCCTACCTTTTTTCCTAGTTGGGATTTATCCATTGTCCTTCAGGGGCTTATGGAGGCACCTTTTGAACCCCTACAGGGGTCTTGTTTAAAAGATTTAGTCTTGAAAACTATTTTTTTTGGTGGCTATTACGTCAGCAAGACGTATTAGTGAGCTGCAAGCTCTAGCAGTTACGGAACCTTTCCTTAGAATCTTCCCAGACAGAGTGGTTCTTCAAACAGACCCAGCGTTCCTGCCCAAGGTCTCCTCGGAGTTTCATCGCTCCCAGCAAATTGTTTTGCCTACCTTCTCTACAGCTCCTGCCAACGCAGGTGAGGAGGCGTTTCACACGCTAGATGTAAGGAGATGTCTTCTGCAGTTCCTTTTGGTCACTAGGGAGTTCAGGAAGTCTAATGCCCTCTTTGTGATCTTCTCAGGACCCCGCAAAGGGGAAAAAGCTTCGAAGAGCACCTTGGGCAGGTGGCTTAGGGGGGCTATTGCAGAGGCCTACAAGGCCAAAGGGGAAGTGCCCCCAGCGGGGATTGCTGCCCACTCCACAAGGGCAACAGCAGTTTCTTGGGCTGAAAGGGCCGGTGCTACGCCTGATCAGATCTGTAAGGCGGCCACGTGGTCAAGCTACTCGACCTTCCTTCGCCACTACAGACTGGACTTGCTGTCAGCTGCAGATCAGGCCTTTGGCAGGAAGGTACTGCAGGCAGTAGTCCCACCCTAGGTAAGCTTCTCGGTTATCCTCTCCAGGGTTGTCCTGAAAGGCGATTTGAGAAAGACTTAGTTAGACTTACCGGTGACGGTATTTCTAAGAGCCTTTCAGGACAACCCCTAGTTCCCTCCCTTGTGTTTCTGAATGCATAAAAAGGATACAAGTATCTGTCATGGTTTTTTGTGTGGTTCTCTGTGCTTTGTTTTCCAGTATGCCGGAGGTCCCCAATAACTGAAGCCATGGTGGAAGAGGAGGGGTTTTAAAGGTCAAGCATGTGTTTCCTGAAAAGTGGGCGGAGCTGCGCTCTCTCCAGGGTTGTCCTGAAAGGCTCTTAGAAATACCGTCACCGGTAAGTCTAACTAAGTCTTTCTTCTATTTATATACCAGCGATTATCTTGATATACAAGTAGCCTCATGTCACAACTGAGTATAAAAGAGAGGCACCTCCTAAGTGTAGCAATATGGTTACGTTTAATGAAGGTACAACATTTAGCAATTCACATGGTTGATAAGAAGCACATCTAAGTATGCAGGCATCTGGGGCAAAGCTGTCCACGTAGCCCACCCTTCACACTGACATCATCCCTTCCACTCTGTGCGCCACAAGGGGTTCAAGCCTCGCGTTCAGATCGCTATACTGCAGGGTAGTCTTCACGGTCACAATTGCAGACTGACAGCGGTGAAAGCTGGTGGTGCAGGGGGATGGTCTATGGACAGCTTTACCCTGGATGCCTGCATACTTAGATGTGCCTGTTTTGTGAGTTGGTAAATGTTGTACCTTCATTAACCGCTTGCAGACAAGCCGCCATCATACTGCGGCAGGTTGGCACAATCCTGTGAGCTGTCGTAGCTATATACGTCAGCTCCTTTAAGCAGGATAGCGGGCACACGCCTGCTGCACTGCGGGGGTGCCGATGCTCGTGGCCATGTGTTAACACACACATCCCTGTTCTGTGGGGAGAGACAGTGAATTCCTAATGGCTAGGAATCATGATCTGTAATTTCCTCTAGGTCAGTCCCTCCCCCTACAGTTGGAAACTCACACAGGGAACACAATTAACCCCTTTATCACCCCTAGTGTTAACCCCTTCCCTGCCAGTGAAATTTTTACAGTAATCGGTGCATTTTTATAGCACTGATTGCTGTATAAATGCCAATGGTCCCAAAAATGTGTCAAGTGTCCGCCATAATGTCGTAGTCCCGATTTAAAATCGCAGATCGCCACCATTACTAGTAAAAAAAGACTAAAAATGCTTTAAATCTATCCCCTATTTTGTAGCCACTTTAACTTTTGCGCAAACCAATCAATATACGCTTATTGCGTTTTTTTATTACCAAAAATATGTAGAATACATATTGGCCTAAACTAATTCTTTTTTTTTTTTGCGCAAATAAAAACCGCAGAGATGATCAATTAACACCAAAAGAAGGCTCTATTTGTGGGGAAAAAGGACGTCAATTTTGTTTTGGTGCATTGCCGCACAACCGCGCAATTGTCGGTTAAATCGCCGCAGTACTGAATCGCAAAAAATGGCCTGGTCATTCAGCAGCCAAATATTCCAGGGCTGAAGTGGTTAAATGTAATCATAGTGCTACACCAAGACCCTTTTCACACTGCGGGCGTTTTTTAGGTGCTACAGCGCTAAAAATAGCGCCTGAAGAAAGCGGCTCCATTTACTCCAGTGTAAAAGCCTGAGGGCTTTTCACGCTGGAGCGGTGCGCTGGCAGGGCGTCAGAAAAAGTCAGCAGCTTCTTTGGAGTGGTGAACTCGCCTCTCCTCCACCGCTGCCCCATATTTAAATCAATGGGGCAGCGATGCGATACCGCCTGCGTTTTGCGGGTGGATTGAACCCCTTTTCGTCCACTAGCGGGGGGTTAAAACCGCCCAGCTAGTGGCCAAATAGCGCTGCTAAAACTATGCTAAGAATAGTGCTGCTTTACCGCTGATGCCCTAGGCAGCTCGTGTGAAAGGGGTCTTGAAGGTGCCTCTCCTCTTATACTGTGTAGCGAGCATGCCCCTGTTGAAGACCCTGAGGTCGAAACTAGTCAGGCCAGCATACTCTGTACCCCACATTGCTTTTATACTACCATCCATTTTATTTTTGTGATCACTTTTTTAATTCTTGTGTCATATATTTATCATTTTATATCTGACCACCCCAATAAACCAACTGGTTTGTTTTGATCTGCACCATCCGGAGCCTCTTTTTTATCTTTTTATTCCATACTCGCATCACAAGCCCCCCACTTTCGCTGCTTCCTTGGATACACCCCGGGTCGGAGCACCCACCTATTCGGAGTCTACAAGCGGTGACACCAGGATTCACATTTGGAATTCGCCCCTTGGGATTCGGAGTCTGATAGAATAGGACCGAACAGGACCCATCCGACCACTCTCCTATAGGCCTGACCTGGCCTCATCAGTTTATCAAGCCCTATTGACCCACTGTCGTATGACATGTGTGTCCAAACTATCCGGTAAGAGTACCCAACTTCTATTTTACCAGTGAACGTTGATGTACCCACAGGCATCTGTTTATTCGTACCATACCTACAGCTTCACAGCCACATTCCTTGGGCCACTCCATAAGAAAAGTGTTCCACTCATTTCCCATATTTATATGGACCATCCCATTTGGACTTCTTTAGCTATTTTGGACTAAAATCCATCTTATTTGAGCCTGATCTTGGACTCTATACTTTTAAAGTTCACATTTTTTACTTCATTTTATATTTATTTATTGTGCATTGTCACTTATTTTATATGTGTAATTGTATTCACACACTTATACTCCACCATTCAGCGCTACCAGGGGCGGTGCGTCCATAAAGGGCGCAGGAGCGCCGCCCCCCCTCTCCTGTCACTTTCTATATACCATAGATAGATTCATGCATTGCATGAATCTATCTATGGTCTCTGCTGACACCTCCTATTCAGGTGTCCGGCCCCCTTTTCGGTCACCGGGCGCCTGAATTACAGTGGTGGGGGTGTTTTTTGGAAACACCTGATTAGCGCTGTAGGCGCTAATAAGCGTCCAAAAAGGTGACAAGCGGGCGCAACGCTGTGCGTTCCTTGTCACTCAGCACTGATGTTAGCAAACCGAAGGAATTCGGTTTGCTAACATTGTACTGCCCCTTAGCCAATCAGGAGCACAGGTCCGTGTGACCTGT
The DNA here is from genome assembly GCA_028564925.1 of Lithobates sylvaticus. Taxonomy (NCBI): domain Eukaryota; kingdom Metazoa; phylum Chordata; class Amphibia; order Anura; family Ranidae; genus Lithobates; species Lithobates sylvaticus. The sequence continues at coordinate 181,846,910 of CM053032.1, forward strand.
GCCCTGATTGGCTGAAACGACAGGCGCTGTGATTGGGCGCCTATCAGGCGTCCAATCATAGCAGAGGATGAGAGGAGGAGCGGGCAGAAGAGGAAATGGAGGACACGATGCCGCCGTCACCTGAGACAAGGTAAGTGCAGGGCGAGGGGTGGGGGGGCTCCAAGACATGTCACCGGCTGGTGATCTTGCAGGTAACAGTAACAGGTGTATTTCCTGTGGTTGCTGGGAAGTGCAGAGGAGGGGAAGGGGGAAGGCAGGGGGGGGGGGGGGGGGGGGGGGGGGGGGGGGGGGAGGAGATAGTATAACAGGTTTTTTTTTTTTTTTTTTAAATACAAACTGACAATTCCACCGATCTATCAATCGTGTCACCATTGGACAGTTGTGCCAGCACACAGATGGTGTGGTCAATAATGAAGCCTTTACATGTAAACAAGAAGTGGATGCAAAGAGGCTGGAGGAGATCCGCAGCAAAGGATGCAAAAGGGTGCATCCTTTGCACTGCCAACTGCCCTGTGGCAGTTGGAATACTGGATTAGGTGGGTAGGGCAGTCCTCCATCATCATGTTAACAAAAGTGCCACTTGTTTCAGTGTGGTGCAAATTTAAAAGAAAAAAAAAAAAACTGTTTGCAATTCTTTTCTTCAATTTGTCATGTGTAGGGCAGCCTATTGAAATGAATGGCCCATTCATGCTGTCACACCTGCATAGGTGCCAACATGGCGCTCCTGCGTTTTGATGGGCAAAGTGGCTGCGTTTTGATGGGCACAGTGGCTGCGTTTTGATGGGCACAGTGGCTGCGTTTGATGGGCACAGTGGCTGCGTTTTGATGGGCACAGTGGCTGCGTTTTGATGGGCACAGTGGCTGCGTTTTGATGGGCACAGTGGCTGCGTTTTGATGGGCACAGTGGCTGCGTTTTGATGGGCACAGTGGCTGCGTTTTGATGGGCACAGTGGCTGCGTTTTGATGGGCTTTTTTTTCAGAATTATTTGCGCCCCCCCCAAAAATTTTTGAGCACCAGCCGCCACTGAGCGCTACACTATTTTTCCGTCACATTTTGCTCACTTTGTATGAGTGTCGTCTGCTTTATTTCCACTATATCATTGTGATACTCCTCTTTTTTTAGCGCAGTGTTTTCCCCCCTTTTTATTATACTGTGTAGCTCCTGCTGGATTTTACTTCTAATCCCCTTGTGGAGGCTGCCATTTGTAGAAGGACATTTTATAGTTACACAACCTATCGCATTGCTATAAGCTTTTTATTTAGACTATAAACCAAAGGATTTATGATTTAGAGGTTGTGGAATGAATCATTTTAAGTTTCCATTATTTCAAATGGGGAAATTCGCTTTAAGTGCTGTGGATTACAAGCATGTTTCCGTAAAAAATTATGCTCGCAATCCAAGGTTTTACTGTACTTTTTGACGAAAAAAAATTCAGTTGGCACAAAAAAAAAAAAAAAAACAGCGGTGATTAAATACTACTACCAAAAAGCTCTTTGTAATTTGGGTACAGCATTGCATGACCGCATAATTTTATTCAAAGTGTGACGGCGCTGAAAATTGGCCTGGGTAGGAAAAAGGTTAACTCGCCCGGTTATTGAATCGGTTAAAATGTTTTGGGGTTCCAAGTAATCTTTCTAGTGTAAAAAAATAAAATAAAAAAAGCCCTGGACAGCAAGTGGTTAAATAATTTCTGTGCTTTTACCTGCATATTATTATTATTAGATATATATATATATATTTATATATTTATATATATATATATATATATATATATATATATATATATATATATTATATATATATATATATATATATATATATATATAATTTTTTTTTTTTTTTTTTTATTATTTTAACTTGTAATAATTCTCTCTCTGTGTGTAATAACTGTCCTGGTATTCCTGGGCATGCAGGCTGCCCCTTTAATGCAGACTAGGCTTTGTGTGTGTATGGATGTAGAGTGGTATGAAGAATGATCCTTGGAGTGTATGGCAGAGGGCTGCTATCAGTCATTGCTGGCTGACTTCCCGATCCAGGCTTGCTATGATAAGCTGCTTGGATTCTCCAGGGATGAGGTGCAGTGCTGCTGATGCTCATCACTTTCCTCCTCGGAATACGAGGCGAGCTGCTCCTATATAATCCCGGGCCGGCCGGGATTCTGCTCCTGGCAGGGATCCCCCGCTCTCACCATTGGCTGTACGCTCCCTGCACCGGCTGGATATGCATGGCTTGCTGGAGAGGACTTCCCCACACAACCATCATGAGCAGCAGAATCAGTTTCTTCGAGGTGAGTGCCAGGATCTGCAAAGCACAAGCTCTGTGCATTCTGCTTGATCATCCCTGCTGCTACAAGGCACCCTGCTTGATGTCTAGGGATGGCATGGGCTGCAGGAAAGTTTTTATATATAATTTTTTTTTTTCTGCCATGGGCATTGGGTTGTGGGGGTGCATTTGTAACCGTTTCCAGCTCTGCAGTAAATCTGCTTTATAAATAAGTGATGTGATTACATATAGTCAATAAGGGCTTCTCTTACAACTACAGCCAATGTTCCTGAAAAGTGCCAGCTGATCTGCCCATTGCATTGGCAGGGACTATACTGCTGTGCATTTGGAGTCACTGGTCACATCCCAGGTGCTGCAGAATGCTTTATAATTTATTATTATTTTTTTTTTTTATGTTCTGCATCTTGGAAGGGATGGCAGCTCTTCGCTTTACATCCAGCTATAAATTGGGAGAGCGCAGATTTTAGTGCTGCTTCTCATGATCAAAGGTGGGGAAAAAATTCTTTGAAAGTTTTCAGCTGCTGTGTGGTCCTACTATTTGAAAAGACACAGCACTTCTCAGGGGGCTTTACCACTGAGCTTACAATTTACAACAGCTGTCTGGTCCTGCTACTTGAAAAGAAATGGAACTTTTCCTGGCTGTTGGGCTGGGCCACTGAGCTTGCAATTTACACTGTAAATTTACACTGTGTGCTCCTGTCGCTCTAAAAGGAGCACACTGTGCGACTGGACCACTGAGCTTACAATTTACACTGTGTGCTCCTGTTGCTCTAAAAGGAGCACACTGTGCGACTGGACCACTGAGCTTACAATTTACACAGCTGTGTGATCCTGCCGCTCTAAAAGGAGCACACTGTGCGACTGGACCACTGAGCTTACAATATACACAGCTGTGTGATCCTGTTATGTGCAAAGACTCAGCACTTTTTTTTTTTGCCTGTGGGTCTGGACCACTGAGCTTACAGTTTACAACAGCTGTTTGGTCCTGCCACTCAAAGGACAACTGCACTTTTCCTAGTTTGTGGGTCTGGACCACTGAGCTTACAATTTATACACTGTACGGTCCCGCCACTTGGAAAAAAAATAGCACTTTTCCTGGCTGTGATGCCACACCACTGAGCTTGCAATTTACATAGTTGTGTGCTCCTGCCACTCAAAAAGAAACCTTCTGGACCGCTGAGCTTGCAATTTACACAGCAGTGTATGCCTGCTGCTCAAACACTTTTTTTTTTTTTCCTGTAGGGCTGGACAACTGAGCTTACATTTTGCGTGGCAGGACCAAATGGCTATTGTAAAGAACGTCACTTTTCCTAATTGTGGGTCGACCACTGAGCTTACAATTTACACTGTACGGTCCTGCCAATTGTAGATTCAGCACGTTTCCTGGCTGTGGGGCCAGCCAATTGAATGTGCAATTTATAACAGGTGCTAGTTCCTGCCACTTAAAAGGAACAGGACTTTGCCTGGCTTTTGGGCCAGGGCACTGTGCTTACAGCTGAAAAAAGAACCGCATCACAAGCAGTAGAAATGTTATGTAGAGTTCAATGTAGCTCTTTTATAATTTTATGATTTTGTGTGCA
>CM053032.1:181851247-181870979 GCA_028564925.1 Lithobates sylvaticus
GGGAGAAGAGGCCGGAGAAGTCGGAAGAGACCCCCGAAGTCGGAAGAAGACCACCGGAGCTGCCTTATAAATTACTTTAAAAACCTGTGTGTGTGTGTGTGTGTGTGTGTGTGTTTTTATTTTTATTTTTTACACTTTTTTTTTCCCCCAGATGAATGGGTAGGGGTACCCCTTACTCGTTCACATAGGGTGGGGTGCCGGGATCTGGGGGGCCCCTTATTGAAGGGGGCTCCCAGATTCCGATAAGCCCCCGCACGCAGACTCCGACAACCCTTGTCCTCATCAACATGGGGACAAGGTGCTTTGGGGTGGGGGGCGCAAAGCAGGTTACCAGTTTAGAGTTACAGAGGTGCTAGAATTGTTGCTCTTACGCACACGGCGATGCCTCACATGGTGTGGTTTGAATGGCGTTTACATATGTGGGCGGGACTTGCTTGTGCGCTTGCTTCTGTGCGCGAGCTACCGGGGACAGAGGCGCTTTAAAAAAAAATTTTTTTTTTTTTTTTTTGCTTATTTTACTTTATTTTTACACTTTCTCTTTAAAATTAGTTTTTATTAAAAAAAATTTTGATCACTTTAATTCCTATTACAAGGAATGTACACATCCCTTGTAATAGGAATGGAGTGACAGGTCCTCTTTGTGGAGAGATGCGGGGTCAATAAGACCCCACATCTCTCCTCCAGGCTGGAAAGCATGAGATAGAAAAAAGAAAATCATGATCCCATGCTTTCCAGCCACGCTCGTGGCTTTGTTTACAAGCGCGGGCCAGACGTGACGCCATACCATCGCGCCCGGGCCTCCGATGGTCAAAGAGATTTAATCTCTATGACCGTCATACGGCGGCGGCCGATTCTTTCCCTGGGAGACAGAGAAACATGGCTGAAAGCTAGCACGCATTAACGTACATTGAATTCAATGCAAAACGCTGAAAAAAAATCTCGTTTTTAACGCTGCTTTTTTCCTGGCTTTACAGCCCGTTTTTTAAAACGTCCATGTGCATGAGGCCTAAGTATTCAGACCCTTTGCTGTGACACTCATATATTTAACTCAGGTGCTGTCCATTTCTTCTGATCATCCTTAAGATGGTTCTACACCTTCATTTGTGTCCAGCTGTGTTTGATTATACTGATTGGACTTGATTAGGAAAGCCGCACACCTGTCTATATAAGACCTTACCGCTCACAGTGCATGTCCGAGCAAATGAGAATCATGAGGTCAAAGGAACTGCCTGAAGAGCTCAGAGATAGAATTGTGGCAAGGCACATATCTGGCCAAGATTACAAAAAAAATTCTGCTTCACTTAAGGTTCCTAAGAGCACAGTGGCCTCCATAATCCTTAAATGGAAGAAGTTTGGGATGACCAAAACCCATCCTAGAGCTGGCCGTCCTGCCAAACTGAGCTATCGGGGGAGAAGAGCCTTGGTGAGAGAGGTAAAGAAGAATCCAAAGATCACTGTGACTGAGCTCCAGAGATGCAGTCGGGAGATGGGAGAAAATTGTAGAAAGTCAACCATCACTGCAGCCCTCCACCAGTCGGGGCTTTATGGCAGAGTGGCCCGACGGAAGCCTCTCCTCAGTTCAAGACACATGAAAGCCTGCATGGAGTTTGCTAAAAAAAAACACCTGAAGGACTTCAAGATGGTGAGAAATAAGATTCTTGGTCTGATGTGACCAAGATAGAACTTTTTTGCCTTTAATTCTAAGCGGTTTGTGGAGAAAAACAGGCACTGCTCATCACCTGTCCAATACAGTCCCAACAGTGAAGCATGGTGGTGGCAGCATCATACTGTGGGGGTGTTTTTCAGCTGCAGGGACAGGATGACTGGTTGCAATCGAGGGAAAGATGAATGCGGCTAAGTACAGGGATATCCTGGACAAACCTTCTCCAGAGGGCTCAGGACCTCAGACTGGGCCGAAGGTTTACCTTCCAATAAGACAATGACCCTAAGCACACAGCTAAAATAACGAACGAGTGGCTTCACAACAACTCCGTGACTGTTCTTGAATGGCCCAGCCAGAGCCCTGACTTAAACCCAATTGAGCATCTCTGGAGAGACCTAAAAATGTCTGTCCACCAACGTTTACCATCCAACCTGACAGAACTGGAGAGGATCTGTAAGGAGGAATGGCAGAGGATCCCCAAATCCAGGTGTGAAAAACTTGTTGCATCTTTCCCAAAAAGACTCATGACTGTATTGGATCAAAAGGGTGCTTCTACTAAATACTGAGCAAAGGGTCTGAATTCTTAGGACCATGTGATATTCCAGTTTTTTCCTTTTTTAATAAATCTGCAAAAATGTGAACAATTTCTGTGGTTTTCTGTCAATATGGGGTGCTGTGTGTATATTAATGAGGAAAAAAATGGACTTAAATGATTTTAGCAAATGGCTGCAATATAACACAGAGTGAAAAATTTAAGGGGGGTCTGAATACTTTCCGTCCCCACTGTATATGTCAGTATACACCGTGTAGAGCACATGCAGCTTAGTATACTGTTCATACATGCCAGTAATTGCCTGAGAACTTGTGAATGTGTGAGGAGCAATGCGTCATGGGCAGTGATGTAAGTAACTCAGTTAAAATAAACTGAGTTACTTAACGCAGTTACTTTTAGAGGGTAACAAGTAATCTAACTGATTACTCTTCCCCCTCATGGTAACGCAGTTCCCATTACTTGGGCGGCGTTAACCCAATTACATCTACTGCCGTAGCCGCGCTGCCTGCCCGTTCGTTCCGCCGCGGGGAGGGGGGCTTTCGCCCGCTAAGCTGAGAAGAGGCTGAGACTCAGAGAGACTGTCTGGACTGCCCCGCCTATCCAGAGAGAGAGAATGTAGGGAGGCGGGCGGACACTGAAAAATGAAGTCAGCTGACACCAATCGAGTGAAGGGGAGGGTCTCTCTCTCCCCATGAGGAAAGGCATCCCTGGAGGCATTCAAGTAAGTGACTGTCTGATGATTCGAATTGCAGTGCAATCAATTCATCCCAAGTCCTCCACCACCTGTACTTCTTACTGATCCTATCCCTACCCACCCACCATCAGGGTATGGGGGGATAGGGTAGGGATGAGATCAGTGGTGGTGGGGGATGGGATCAGTAAGTGGCAGAGGTGGTGGTGGGAGAGGATGGCACCACCACCGCTGCCACCCCCCCCCCCCCCCCCCCCCCCCCAAGTACTGTACACCACCACCACTGCCACTCCCCAAGTACCACCGCTGCCACCCCTGTCACAGTTACTTAGCTGAGTAACTAATTACTTTTCCAATGTAGTAACCAAGTTACTAACGCAATTACTTTTTGGGAGAAGTAATTTGTAACTTAACTAATTACTTTTTTAAAGTAAGATGACCAACACTGGTCATGGGACATGTAGTCCTGGGAAGGAGAAGGAAATGATATAAGGGCTCCATGCAAGGAAGATTGGCATCTGAACTCTGAGAAGCTGGAGGCGGGTCGCGGGGCAGCCGACTGTCAGAGGCAGGTGGGTCGCCGGGCAGCACACCATCTGACTGCTCATCAGGCAGCAGGCTGAACATCAGGCAGAGGACCACCAGACTAGGCAGTAGGTGGAGGATCAGTGGCATCAGACTGGATGTGGGTAGCAGGTCGAAGCTCAGTAGAGTCAGACTGGAAGGCTGAAACATGGGCTTGATACATGGTGGCTTTGGGAAATGGTCAAGGACCCCACTTGGCTGAATAAATCAGTCTGTCCCAAGGATGGATAGAGCTTTTTGGGCCAGTTCAAGCAGATGCAATTGTGGTAGGATGAGGCCTGGCCATTGAGAGTCCCAAATATAGAAAGTCAGAAGACTGAGCAGAGGATGAGTCGGAAGTAGACTGACCCATAGATGAGGCAGTGGCAGGCAGGCCTAGAACAGAAGGCTTAATTGATATGGGCTTGACCAAAGCTACTGGCATGGTGGCAGACTGGACCGGATCGGCTGGTGTGGAGGCAGGAGTGCATAGTTGCAAAATAGTGCGAGTTGGAAAGAAATTCCGTTTCTTTTTAGGTTTAGATGCTGAAGTTATGCAAGTGATAGCAGGGCTGTGAGCTGGATGTGCAGCTGATGGAGGAGTAGAACTGAGAGATAAAGAAAAGGAAGGAGTAGTTACTGAGGAGGGTTTCTAAGGGGTCGCCAAGGGCAACGAAGTAAAAGGGGAAATTTTCAGTGGGTTAAAGGCAGAAGTGCAGCTAGTGGAGACAGGGTACTGACATGGTTGGAAGCCAAGTATTCTGGGCTGCAATGTGGTTGCCATGGGTGACAGAGGATGCTACTTGAGCAAGCTGGTTTCTAGCAGCAGGAATGGATTGTGCAAGCTGACTGAGGCTTAGTGCAATATGTCCGACAGGGCCGTCTTTAACCACTTCCATACTGGGCTAATTCTGGCACTCCTCTCCAACATGTAAAAAAATCAGAACCCCCAAACATTGTTTTTTTATTTTTATTTTTTATCAGACACCCTAGGGAATAAAATGGTGGTCGTTGCAACTTTTTCTCGCACGGTATTTGCACAACAATTATTCAACTGCTTTTTTTTGAAAAATGAATTTAATTTCATGAATTAAAAAATAACAAAAGAGTAAAGTTAGCCCAATTGTTTTGTATAATGTGACAGATGATGTTACGCCAAGTAAATACCCAACATGTCGCGTTTTTAAAATTGCGCCCACTCATGGAATGGCGCCAAACTTTGTTACTTGAAAATCTCCATAGGCAATGCTTTCCATTTTTTTTTACAGGTTACCAGTTTAGAGTTACAGAGGTGCTAGAATTGTTGCTCTTACGCACACGGCGATGCCTCACATGGTGTGGTTTGAATGGCGTTTACATATGTGGGCGGGACTTGCTTGTGCGCTTGCTTCTGTGCGCGAGCTACCGGGGACAGAGGCGCTTTAAAAAAAAAATTTTTTTTTTTTTTTTGCTTATTTTACTTTATTTTTACACTTTCTCTTTAAAATTAGTTTTATTAAAAAAAATTTTGATCACTTTTTAATTCCTATTACAAGGAATGTACACATCCCTTGTAATAGGAATGGAGTGACAGGTCCTCTTTGTGGAGAGATGCGGGGTCAATAAGACCCCACATCTCTCCTCCAGGCTGGAAAGCATGAGATAGAAAAAAGAAAATCATGATCCCATGCTTTCCAGCCACGCTCGTGGCTTTGTTTACAAGCGCGGGCCAGACGTGACGCCATACCATCGCGCCCGGGCCTCCGATGGTCAAAGAGATTTAATCTCTATGACCGTCATACGGTGGCGGCCGATTCTTTCCCTGGGTCCCCGATGGCACGGGAAAGCCCAGAGAAGCACCGGAGGGCGGTGAGAGGGGGGTGTCCCTCCCGTCGCCTGTAAGAATGATCTAGCTGCTGAACTGCCGCTATGATCATTCTTACGGTGCGCAGAATCGCGGGCTAAAAAAGAGGATATCTGAATGATGCCTGTAGCTGCAAGCATCATTTATATATTCCCACTAAAAGTCAAGGACATCATATGACATACTTGGGCTGGAAGTGGTTAAGGCAGGGCAAAAGGGGCAGCTTCCCAGGGCCCCATGTGGGGACAAAAGTAGCTGCCTCATACTTGCCAACTATCCCAGTTTAAATTCCCTTGTCCCTTGAAGTTTTAGTTCTGTGCTGTGTCCCGATATCTCAGTGTGAAGTTTTATTACTAATGTTGCCCAGCTCTGCCCTATTGCCGTGTACAGATGACTCCCCTGCAGACCGTGTGTTTACATGTAAATAACCTGCATTAATATGTAAATAGCTGCAAACCAGCGGCATTGATATGCATACGAATGCCATCTCTATTTACATATCATGCCCCTCATGAGGTCATATCCACCATCACTTCTGCTGAATGCTGCTCACTGGGGAGGTAAAGGGGGGCATGCTGGAAAGTTTTGCCTACAACTGGTCATTAAGCCTAACATCAGCCTGTTCTGCAAAGGTAAGCAAATTGGAGGTGGAACCCTTCTTCAAAATAACATGGTGCCACAGCAACCTGAATTTTGGTGCATGTGAATACGCACATCTCAGCAGATGCGTGAGGGTGTAATTAACAATTAATGGCACTGCTGTGTATCTGCTAAAGGGCAGCATGTTTCTGTGGTGTCAAAGCGATTTTGCATGCGTTCCTGACACACACAAATGCGAACACAGGCTAAATGTCTGTTACATTGGTGGTCAATGTAAATCTTCTCATTACATTGGGGCTTGGTGTACAATCCTTTCATTTACACTAGTGGCCAGTGTGAGTGTCCCCCTTGGTCAGTGTAACTCCCTCCCTACATTGGTGGTCACTGTGAATGCTCCTATTACATTGGTGGCCAGTGTAGAAACTCCTCTTTATATTGGTAATTGGTTAGTGCAGTTTGGCCACACCCAGCGTTCGATGTAGTTTGGCGGGGGACGTGGTTGAGTTCCTGCAACCACAATGCTGATGCAGCCCAGTTTGACATCCCTGCCCATGGCTTTCTTCCTTCCAAAGATGGTTTCAACATTCTGTCTTAATAAGGACAAAAGACATACAGTAAACCCCCGCTCTATCAGGTTCAGTTTTTGCGGTCCCGGTATATCGTATATAATTAGGACCCGTTATTCCGATATCGCGGTAATATTTTGCGGTTATGTAGCGGTTAATCAGAGCGAGGCAGCGGTGGAATGCATGCCTCGCTTGTGGACCGCATCGAGCGTGTTGACGTTAGAGGGGGCGGTAACTGTGCTTGTACTGTACTTGTGCCAACCACAAGCAAGGATACAGTAGCTGCAAACATGCCACCCAAACGCCGATCATCTAAAGCCCCATACACACGGTCGGATTTTCCGATGGATTCTGTCCTATCGGACAATGTTGTCGGAAATTCCGACCGTGTGTAGGCACCATCGGACATTTTCCATCGGATTGTCCGACGGACAAAGTTGTATCTCCTGCTCTAAAAATTTTCCGACAACAAAGTCCGATCACACCAATTCCGATCGTGTGTAGCGAATTCCGACGGACAAAGTGCCACGCATGCTCAGATCACATTACAAGACCAAAGCTATTGGCTACTAGCCTCTACGTAGTCCCGTCGTAGGCAACAAACGTCACCACGTTCAGAATGATCGGATTTTCCGACAACTTTGTCCGACCGTGTGTATGCAACACCAGTGTCGGACTAAATCCGTCGGACCAAATCCGATGGATTTGGTGGTCGGATTTTCCGACCGTGTGTATGGGGCTTAAGGCTACGGCTTCTGGTGAGCCACAAAAGAAGAGGAAGTTCCTTACAATAATGGAGAAGGTGAAACTTCTTGACATGCTAAAGGAAGGACAGAGTTATGCTGCTGTAGCCCGCCATTATGGTATGAATGAGTCAACTATTCGCTACATCAAGAAGGATGAGAAGAATATCAGGGCAACTGCTGCACTGTCCATCAACCAAGCTGCAAATGAGTTGTTTCTTCCCGCAATAAAAACATTGTTAGGATGGAAACTGCGTTGGCCATTTGGATCCAAGATTGCAGAAAAAAAAGCATCACATTGGATGGTAACACCATCAGGACCCAGGCAAAGAAGCTGTACGACACTTTTGCCAATCAAGGAGGCTCTGAAGGAGGCTCTGCTGCAGCTGAACAGTCAGACAGCGACAATCCTGATCAGCCTTCTAGTACATCAGGAGGTTTTTCTGCCAGCAAGGGATGATTTGACCGCTTCCAGAAACGCTATCAGTTGAAGAGCGTTTCATTGCAAGGTGAAGCTGCATCTGCCGACAAAGAAGCTGCTGCAAGGTACACTGAGACCTTCAAGAGTATCATTGAGGAGGGTGGGTACCAACCAGTGCAAGTCTTTAATATGGATGAGACCGGCTTGTTCTGGAAAAGAATGCCCAAACGGACCTACATTATGAAGGAGGAAGCCCGAGCACCTGGATTCAAGGCTTATAAGGACAGAGTAACCTTGGTTATGTGTGGAAATGCTGCTGGGTTTATGATCAAGCCAGCCCTGATCTACAAGGCCAAGAACCCCAGAGCACTGAAGAATAAAAACAAGAACCAGCTACCAGTCCATTGGATGCATAACAGTAAGGCTTGGATGACTAAAGTCCTCACAACTGAGTGGTTCCATAATTGTTTCATCCCAGCCGTCAAGGTCTACCTTGCCCAACTTGGCATTGCTTTTAAGGTGCTTCTGCTGATGGATAATGCAGGAGGCCACGCCATGGATCTATCATACGAAGGAGTGCAAGTTGAGTTCCTTCCACCCAACACCACGTCTTTAATTCAGCCCATGGACCAGGGGGTGATACGAGCATTCAAGGCGCTGTACACTCGCAACTCCTTGAATCATCTTGTCGAATCCATGAACAATGATGAAAATTTCAATTTGAAGGACTACTGGTGTAATTACACCATTGCAACCTATCTGGAGAACATACAAAAGGCCCTCAAGGAGATGAAGAAGGAGATGAAGAAGGCAATTAGGCTGGCCAAGTTGCTAGGAGGTGAAGGTTTTCAGGATATGACCCAGGACGACGTCAATGACCTAATTGAAACCCATTCAGCTCCACTTACCGATGAGGATCTGACAGAACTCGCCAAGTCAGCGAGTGAGGAGGAAGTGGAGGAACAGGAGGAGGAAGAAGATGAAGGCTTGTCAATTGAGCCAATGACCTGAAACAGATGTTAGCTGAGTGGGATCCTGACATGGTTCATTCACTGCAGTTCCAAAACAGCATTGATGGAGCCATCCAGGTGTACAAGAACCTCCTCGCCCAAAAGAAGAAACACGCCCAGCAACTGTCTATAACTATGTTCTTCCCAAAACAGAAGAAGGCCGCATCCACCCCAAGTACCTCCACGGCCACCTCTGATGTAGAATTGGAGGTTCTGGAGCAGCAAGAAGACAACCCACCTACACCTGAAGAAGCTCCTGCTGAACCTGCACCTTCAGAAGAACAGTAGCTGCTCTTATTTGCTTATACTGTAGTCATCTTCTTTTCTGCTGAGTAGTGAGTACAGTACTGTACATACAATACTGTACTCTATTTTTTACTGTACAGTATACTGTACTGTTAACACAATATTTTTGTGTGATCTCTCTCTCTCTCTCTCTCTCTCTATCTTTTTATGTGTTTTTTATATAGCTTAAAAGTGTGTTTAAAGACCTTTTAAATGCTATTAAAAAGTTAACAAAACATGCCTAGGGTGTATTTAAATAGGGTCTTTCTATTTCGCGGTTTTTCACTTTTCGCGGGTGGGTCCGGAACGTAACCCCGCGATGGAGGGGGGTGTACTGTATATTGTTAGGTGTTTTGGTTATTTTTACCCACTTCCTGTGTATAACAATGAGCTAAATTCTGATACTTAATGCTAAGTATGACATTATTCATGGTTGAAAACTAGCTAGGGTCTGACTTATTCTGTAAAACATTTTATAGACTTACCTGCAGCACAAAAACCTAGTATATATGCAAAGTTCAATTTTTGTAAACTTTGTAGCACAGTTAACGGAATGACAGATTTCAAGCAGATTTTCCATTTTGTTTTTTCTATTCATGCATGTTGAAATTGCCAACTCCAAATCGACTTGCCCGTGGCAATTTTACTTTGCATGAACATCTGTTTTAAAATAAACAGATTTTTAAATTTAAGGTGACACTGCTAATAGAAATATTTTTTCAGGCAATTGCTCCTTTGCTTTTCTGGCCGCCTCCTACCTCATGCACCAAAAACACATTAAATATACAACAGCACATTAAATATACAGTGCACAGACTTTTAACAGCTCCAAGACAGTTTAATTTTTGATTTCCCCCAAGTCCAACACCTGATCTACCATATGCTTTGAATCTTTGTAGCTTCAAAAGATTATAGGCTGGTCCCAAGGGTTGAATAGTTAGAGCAGAGTGACAGATCATTTATACCAGAAGGGTTTAGTTCAGATTGTCAAGGTCCTACAAAGAATGTACAATCTATGAATAAAACAATGGGTCTTGTTCTGGCTTCATAGCATTGAGGTAACTTTTTTTTTTTTTTTTTTTTTTGTCTGAGAGTCTTTATGACACTCTGGACATTTAGCAAATAGAAACATATAGATTGAAAGTGTTTCCTCCTATGAACTGTATTGTTCAATTTAATGATAGCAGTGCCTCTATTAGGTTTTGGCTCTCATAATCGTAGGTGTAAATAGCATAGCAGTAGATAAGTAGCATATACCCAGAATGGGAAAGATAGTATTGTAGTAGAATTGCTAGCAACTATTCTGTAGGTAGCTGAAAGATCTAATACACGAACACATAGCTTGACCTCAACTGTGATTCATTTGCATTCTATAACCCATTTGTATCCATTACTCAATAAGCATTGGCTTTTTATACTAGTTACTTCCATGGGATACTATGTGATTTCAGATGCCTGGACGTACATACACGAATTCCTCTCTTGTATGCCATCGCCTTGTGTATATAGATAAAAATATTCGCTCAATGTTCAGCGCTTTGTTTATATGCTAATTAAACAATTCTATAATTTCTCCTACCACGTGTCTTGTGCCTCACTCAAAGTCCCAAAAAACGTTTTCTTATTGCTGAAAGATCTAATTTCCCCAGTGTAAATGGGTGGTTATGGTGTGTCCTGGCCTCGCCCCCCGTACTCCCGGAGTCTATGGGTAGCTATCCAGGCAGATAACCTTTTTCTGCGCACACAATAATTGACTGCTGTTTCTTTGTCTGTGTCTTTTATTGGCACGTTGCAGATTTTAATATACACGTGAATGACACATGTGATATGCGGTAAAACTGAAAACAACAAGAATAATATAACATTACCATACAGCAGTAATCATCATACAAAATAATAACTAAAATGACTAACTCCTTTCCCTGATAGCTTGTGGAGGAGGAAGATAGATATGGCTTACCTTCGATGCCACGGATGGGGAGAGATGGCATCTAGGCTGCTGCCATGATATGAACATGCTTATCACTGAGGTTGCTTCACTTCCTGACTAAAGAGGATATGACGATTTTTACATCACTTCCTAAGTAACTGGATATCTCTTATAAACTATATTAATGTTTGGCCAGTAGGTGGCGCAAGCGTAACAGCTAACCTAGAACAAACATAATTTATAGCTTAATAATGCAACACAATATACAAATTAAATGACAAGGTAATTCTCTTTTCTGGACCTCAGAAAAGAAAGAGGTATCCTGGAGACATAACACTCCCCGTCTGGCGTTAACCAACGCCACTAACAGCGTCATTGGACACAAGTAAAATCAAGTCCGATATGGGTCTGAGAAATGACCTTACTTCACCCTGTTTGGAAATCTTAACTTCGACCTTCCTGACATGTCCATCTTTGCTTGGGAATGTCTGTGTGATAAGTCCCAACGGCCAGTCATTCCTGTGTGCTTGGCAGTCTTTAACGAGCACCACATCTCCTGACTTCAGGTCTGGTTTGTTAACTTGCCACTTATTCCTGAGTTGTAGGGTTTGGATGTAATATCTCCTCCATCTGTCCCAGAAAGTGTTGGCTAGGCATTGCACCTGTCTCCATTGACGTCTGAAAAGGTCTTTATCAGTAAACTCTCCATTTGGAGCACTGACCATGTTGGTTTTTTGAGTGAGTAGAGTTGCAGGTGTCAGCAACATGGGGTCCTCTGGATCATTAGTAACTGGGATCAGAGGTCTAGCATTTATGATGGCTGAGACCTCAGCCATGAAAGTGGACAGACATTCGTGCGTGAGTCTGACATTTCCCATTTGAAGGAAAATAGAATCCAAGATCTTGCGGGCTACACCTATCATTCTTTCCCACACACCACCCATATGGGAAGAATGAGGAGGGTTAAATGTCCAGGTACATCCCTGTTGATTGAGATACCTTTCCACACTGTTGTTGTCTAGATTCGAAAGGATCTGAAGTTCCTTGGCCGCTCCAACAAAGTTGGTGCCCCTATCAGAGCGGATGTGCTTAACAGGACCCCTAATGGCAATGAAGCGCCTGAGAGCGTTGATAAAGCTGGAAGTGTCCATTGATTCAATCAACTCTATGTGAACAGCTCGAACAGTCATACAAGTAAAAATAACTGCCCAGCGTTTGCTGCTGGCGTGACCTCCCCTGGTTTGGCGAGTTGTAACGGACCAAGGACCGAATACATCAAGGCCCACACTTGTAAAGGGAGGATCTGAGTTAAGTCTGTCAGGTGGAAGGTCAGCCATCTTTTGGGTTTGCAAAGGTCCACGGAGTTTGTGGCAGGTAACGCAATTAAAGATACACTTGCTCACACATCTTTTTGCTCCTATTATCCACAGTCCAGCAACCCTCAAAGCTCCTTCAGTGAATAGTCGGCCTTGGTGTTTAACTTGACTGTGATAGTGTTGTACAAGCAGGGCAGTGACATGGTGCTGAGCTGGGAGAATGAGAGGATGCTTCTCGTCATACTCCAAGGTAGCTTCTTTAAGGCGTCCTCCTATTCTCAACAGGTTACTGCTGTCGAGGAATGGATCGAGTTTCCTTAAGACGCTGTCTTTAGGGATTGGCTTTTTGTTGTTAATACAGTCAATCTCTCTAGCAAAGGTCTCTTGCTGCACAGTGTAAATGATCAGATGTTTTGATTGCTCTAGGTCAGTCACTGAGTAGGTATTTTTACAGTGGTGCCAGCCTTTGCAGTTAGTCCTTTTCCCAAAGGAACGAGCTATGTGGGATAAAGTAGTAATGGCTCTAATGAGTGATTTCCATGTGGAAAATCTGGAGAACCGATGAGATTTGAGTCGGTTTTGTGAAGTCACCGTGACTAATGCAGACACTTGCGGACGAACTTCTGCATCCTTGACTGCATCTACCAAGCTAAAGGTTTCCGATTCAGAAGTGTGTTCTGAATTGTACAGGAATGCAGGGCCAGTAAACCATGTTGTGTCCTTAAGACAGTTGGCTGGGACAGCTCTGGTCGCTAGGTCTGCAGGGTTGTGTTTAGTTGGAACGAAGTGCCACTGTTTTGGTTGTACGGATCTCCTAATCCTCAACACTCTATTACTGACGTAGACGTAGAAGCGTCTGGTTTCGTTGTGGATATACCCCAGGACTACTTTACTGTCAGTGTAGAACTCAGTGTCTGGTTTTCTCTGGAAATTACATTTAAGGGAGGCAAAGCATTTAAGGACTTGTTCCTTGTTATTAGGTAGACGCTGTCTATGGGGTTTAAATGGGAGAGGTGCGACCCAATTGTTTGACTCTTCCTTGGCTGTCTCCCTTTCCATTATTTGCAAGAAAAGTCTATCTTCAAAGGACATTGCTACCTGCTGGTCTTCCTTTGTTCTATGAAAGACTGTACACCCTAGGTGGTCTGGGTCGCTGTCACAAGCGTGGTCATCTGTGTCTGGGTCTACAGAGGAACAAGGTATGTGAGTACTACCTGGAAGTTCTTTTGTGATGAAGCTGTTGTGACATGGTTGCAAGGAGGAAGGACGTCCTTTGTCAAGTACATTAGTGAACATGCTACTGACCGTGGTGGGTCTGTGCACAGTCTTTAGACAGACGTCCCCTACGATGACCCACCCCAGGTCAAGTCTTTGGGCAAAAGGAACATTGCGGGGACCATTAATCTGTTCCCTTACTTTATGAACCTGCAAAATGTCTCTTCCCAGGAGCAGCATTAACTGAGCTTGCTCGTCATATTCTGGTAGGAGATGGGCCATGCGTTTTAGATGAGGTTGGTGAATTGCTGCATCTGGTGTAGGGATTTCTGACCGGTTGTCAGGAATCTGGTTGCACTCGAGTATGGTGGGTAAAGATAGGCGAGTCCGACCGTCTATGGACTCTATACAGAAGGCGGTGGCTCTTCTCCCCGCCGTCTCAACAGTACCCGCACAAGTCTTTAGGGAATAAGGGGAGCTTGGACCCCTGACACCGAAGGTGTCAAAGAATATGGATCTAGCCATAGAGTGGTTGCTTTGGTCATCTAAGAGTGCATACATCTTGACAGCTTTGTTTCTGTGACCCGCTGGATAAGCTCTAATAAGACAGATCTTTGAACAAGACCTACCGCCTGCAGGATCTTTGCATACCTCAGTACACTGTGAGGTAACCATTGAGATGTTTGAACCAGTGTTCTCTTGCTCCCCGCCATGCTCGTTGGTATCGCTAGCTCGTTGGGCGGTCCAAGGAGCAGGGCCTGGATGCAGTGCTGAGTTGTGATCTGTGTTGTTACACTCTGTGCATGATACACTAACCTTGCAGTCCTTGGCAAAGTGTGATGTGGATGAACAACACCTGAAGCATATGCGGTTCTCTCTTAGGAAGGCTTTGCGATCTTCTAGAGACTTTTCCCTGAAGGTCCTGCATTTTGGTAGAGGGTGCGGCTTCCTGTGTAGAGGGCACTGCTTGCTAGGATCTCTGACTTTGTCTTCTGGGTGAGCAATGTTGGAAGACCTATAGGAAAAATCTGTAGGAGAAACATGAGACTTGTTCACGGTCACTGGCATCCTGTGCTGTTTGAAGCTAGGGGGCGTGACTGATGACAACATAAAGTCAAAGCTGGGATCATTCAGGAACTTAGCTTGCTCTGAAACAAAGTCTACAAAAACGTTGAATGGTGGAAATGGTACTTGGAACATTTTCTTATGTTTAGAACCATATGTGACCCACCTTTGTTGTAGGTCATAGGGAAGCTTCAGAATTAAAGGTTTAATCCCTCTGGCCGCATCCAGGGAGGCGAGACCAGGCAGGTCTCCCTCCTCTTTAGCAAGAAGTAGTTCCTCTAGCAAGTCGGCTAATTCTCGTAGTTTGTGATAACCCTTGCTAGGTATTCTGGGAAAGTCCTCAATCCTTTTAAAAAGTGCATGCTCTATAGTCTCTGTCGAGCCATAGCACTCTTCTAATCTGCTCCAAATCTTTTTAAGACCGGTCTCTGGTTGTTTTATGTTAATGTTCCTGATTCTACTGGCATGTTCGGCAGAGTCCTTCCCAAGCCATTGGACTAGGAGGTCTATTTCATCGGTATGAGACAGGTCTAGACCTTTTATGGTATTTTGAAAGGACGACCGCCAGGCTTTGTAATTTTCTGGCCGATCGTTAAACTTTACAAGTCCTTTTGTGATCAAATCACGTCTGGCAAAGAACTTGGCAAAGTCTGTTATAACTTGATTGGTGTTAGAGCATGTTGGCGATTCACTACTGTAGTGGGAGTGTGGTGTGCGACCATACCTGTCAGAAGTTTCTGCTTTAGGCTCTCTTGTCTCGTATCGTTGTGTAGTAGAAGGGTTATTCTGATGCTGGTTTGGAGGTTGAGGGTTGTGACGTGCAGAGACGTAGGCTTGATCTGTAATGTGCTGGCAGGAGTTCTGCTGCTTGCAGCTCTGAGGAATTTGGTTGCTCTCATGCTCTGTTACCTGCAGTGCTTGGTTCGTTTCTCCTAGGACATTGTCTATTCCCTGTAGAGAAGAGGTACCGTACGTTGATTTGAAGTGTTGATGCACGTACTCTGAAGTGCGTTGCGAGGGATTTGGCTCTCCTTGTTCGGAGCCAAGCACATTTATGCGTTCACCACTGAGGCTTACGGCTGCTTCTAGGGCTTCTGCTTCAGCTATGGCAATTGCAGCTTCCCTTTCTGTAGTGAGCTTCTCTAGTGCGACATCTAGACGTGTTTGTTCAAGCTTTATAGAGGCTTCTATTGCGGCCCTATCTTGCGCTTGCTTGGCTTCTATTGCGGCCTTATCTTGCGCTTGCTTGGCTTCTAGCGAGGCCTTTTCTAACTTCAAATGCATTTCTTGTTCGGCAAAGGTAGCTCGCGTCTTTGCCGCTTCGGCTTTCCCACGGGCAATGGCGGCTGCAACACTAGCCGTCACCGACTTGCTGGAACCGTAAATTCGTGATCTGGTTTTGAGTGAGGATGTGTTACTGCGTGACATGGCTGCTTGACTGAGTAGCGGCCTGTGGGAGCAGTAAGCGTATAGGGCTGCAGTCTCTGTATGCTGCTTGGCTGTATGAAAGTGACTGTATAGTCGATTGCAGACTGTAGCTCTTCCGTGTGGGCCAAAACCTCTTCCCCTTCTGCACTATCCTTAGTGTTCCTGGACGAAGTTTTACTGTCCTGGCCTCGCCCCCCGTACTCCCGGAGTCTATGGGTAGCTATCCAGGCAGATAACCTTTTTCTGCGCACACAATAATTGACTGCTGTTTCTTTGTCTGTGTCTTTTATTGGCACGTTGCAGATTTTAATATACACGTGAATGACACATGTGATATGCGGTAAAACTGAAAACAACAAGAATAATATAACATTACCATACAGCAGTAATCATCATACAAAATAATAACTAAAATGACTAACTCCTTTCCCTGATAGCTTGTGGAGGAGGAAGATAGATATGGCTTACCTTCGATGCCACGGATGGGGAGAGATGGCATCTAGGCTGCTGCCATGATATGAACATGCTTATCACTGAGGTTGCTTCACTTCCTGACTAAAGAGGATATGACGATTTTTACATCACTTCCTAAGTAACTGGATATCTCTTATAAACTATATTAATGTTTGGCCAGTAGGTGGCGCAAGCGTAACAGCTAACCTAGAACAAACATAATTTATAGCTTAATAATGCAACACAATATACAAATTAAATGACAAGGTAATTCTCTTTTCTGGACCTCAGAAAAGAAAGAGGTATCCTGGAGACATAACATGGTGTTTAAAGTAAAGGTAAACCCTTACTGAATGTCATGTTGGGTCACTGCCTAACACAAAGTACCCAAACCAGGATCTTCATTAGCAGCTGTTATTTTCATGAAAACTGTCAGTTACAAAAAAGAGAAAAAAAAATTTTCAAATGTGATATTATTGCGGTAAAACTTATACAAGTTGTGTTTACGTCTGTTTTAACACATTATGCTTGAGTTCTTTAACCGCTTCCCGACCGGTGCACGCCGATATATACATCCGCCGAATGGCACGGACAGGCATAAGGGCGTATATATATACGTCCCCTTTTAAGATGCCGCCGTGCCATCGGTCGCTCGCGCCGGTCGGGACCCCCGTGAGGCCGGTCGCGGATCCCGCGGACTCGATCGCCGCGGGGACACCCGGGATCGTCTCGCAGGAAGGCTGAACGGGGAGATGCGGAAATAAACAGCATCTCCCCGTTCTGCCTAGCAACTAGTGACGCTGATCTCTGCTCCCTGTGATTGGAGCGGAGATCAGCATTCACTAGCTGACAGCCACACCCCCCCCACAGTAAGAAAACACACCCCTAGGCATACTTAACCCCTACGCTGCCACCTAGTGGTTAACCCCTTCACTGCCAGTGTCATTTATACAGCAATCAATGCATATAAATAGCAATTTATATAGCAATTGATTGCTGTATAAATGATAATGGTCCCAAAAATGTGTCAAAAATGTCCGATGTGTCCGCCATAATGTCGCAGTCACAATAAAAATCGCTGATCGCCGCCATTACTAATAAAAAAAAATTAATAAAAATGCTATAAAACTATCCCCTATCTTGTAAACGCTATAACTTCTGCGCAAACCAATCAATAATCGCTTATTGCGATTTTTTTTTTTTTTTACCAAAAATATGTAGAAGAATACGTATCGGCCTAAACTGAGGACAAAAAATGTTTTTTTTTTTTTATATATTTTTGGGGCATATTTATTATAGCAAAAAATAAAAAAGAATGTGTTTTTTTTTTTTTTCAAAATTGTCGCACTTTTTTGTTTATAGTGCAAAAAATAAAAACCGCAGGGGCGATCAAATACCACCAAAAGAAAGCTCTATTTTTGGGAAAAAAGGATGTCAATTTTGTTTGGGAGCCACGTCGCACGACCGCACAATTGTCAGTTAAAGCGACGCAGTGCCGAATCGCAAAAAGGGGCCTGGTCCTTTTGGCTGCAAATTGGTCCGGTCTGAAAGTGGTTAAATTGCAGTGCCTAAATTCACAGATCTGTGTACCCAAAACAGTCGAATGATATACACATCTAATAGATTACACAATACCGGGCCTTAAATTTCCAGTATAAATAGCCTTCACAACATTCTATCTATATATATATATATATATATATATATATATATATATATATATATATATATATATATATTGTGATGTTATGCAACGTGAGATACACGATAATAGGTACATTTCACCTCACATTCGTGCTATTGTAAGGGACTAAACCAAAATTTGGCCCCGTTTTTCCAGCCTCTGTAGCAGGCTGGGTTCTGGTCCGGATGTTTGAGTCCACAGTCAGCTGGACTTAAAATATCCAGGAAGAGAGCACAGCAGAGTCTGGTTTTGAGACTCAGGAAGGAACCTGAGTGAGAGGAGCTCTGGCTGTACTAAAAAAGGTTTGCTTTTCCGTATGTTTTGTGGGTGACGAGGGCCAGCCCCGCACTGTATAGAGAGGAGACTATTTGTTTAGTTAGCGCCAGACGGCAAGGATTTAATTTAGTTTGTTTTTACTTTGCAAACCTCCTGCAAATAAACCTGGCATCCGCCAGATTTTTAAGAAAGTGCCTGTTTTGCTGACTGTCATTCAGAAAAGGAGATTCCCCACGAGCTAATCTCCCACAATATATATATATATTGATATGGAGGATCTGAGATCACCAGCAAGATGCTTGTAAAAGTAAACGCTCTATTTTGGCCTCTTAACCACTACGCGCCCGTGCTATAGCCGAAAGACGGCTGCAGCGCGGACGCTCCCTGCCGGGAGGACGTCCCTGGACGTCCTCCTGTTTACTTCCCTAATGCGCGCTCCTGAGAGCGCGCATCGGGGAAGTTCTGTGCTGGCCGTGTCCGTAGGACACGGCCGGTCACATCTCGCTGTAAACGGCCAATCACAGCGGCCGTTTACAGCGAGATCGGCGTGTCCAATGAGAGATGATCTCATATGGAAACATATGAGATCATCTGTCAGCGCCGCTCTCTCTCCTCACACTGACAGCGTGTGAGAAGAGAGAGAGAGATGAACGGCCGAGCGGCCGTAAGTAAAAAAAATAAAAATAAAAAAAAAATGTGCGATCTGTGCACGCTGCCTGCTGCCCCCATCTGTACCCCCCTGCCTGCTGCCCCCATCTGTCACCCCGCTGCCATCTGTCCCCATCTGTCACCCCGCTGCCATCTGTCACCCTGCTGCCATCTGCCCCCCCCCTGCCTGCTGCCATCTGTCCCCCCCCTGCCTGCTGCCCCCATCTGTCCCCCCCTGCCCGCTGCCTGCTGCCCCCATCTGTCCCCCCGCTGCCATCTGTCCCCCCCCCTGCCCGATGCCATCTGTCCCCCCCGCCCGCTGCCATCTGTCCCCCCCGCTGCCATCTGCCCCCCCCCTGTCCGCTGCCATCTGTCCCCCCCCCCTGCCCGCTGCCATCTGTCTTCATCTGTCCCCCCCTGCCCGCTGCCATCTGTCCTCATCTGTCCCCGCTGACATCTGTCCTCATCTGTCCCCCCTGCCCGCTGCCATCTGTCCCCAGTGCACCTGTCCCCAGTGCCATGTATAAGCGCCACGTGTCATCAGTGCCACGTATCAGTGCCATCTGTCAGTGTCACGTGTCATCAATGCCACGTATCAGTGCCATCTGTCATCAGTGTCACGTGTCATCGGTGCCACGTATCAGTGCCATCTGTCATCAGTGTCACATATTAGTGCCATCTCTCATCAGTGCCACGTATTAGTGCCACATGATATCAGTGCCACATATAAGTGCCATCTGTCACCAGTGCCACATATTAGTGCCATCTGTCAGTGTCA
>CM053032.1:181871479-181891819 GCA_028564925.1 Lithobates sylvaticus
TGATTCAGTGTCTTAGAACAAACATACTGCTTCATAAATAGAATGCTATGACAGTGATTGAAAACTTGCTAGGGATGAGCCGAACACCCCCGGGTTCGGTTCGCACCAGAACCTTCGAACCGACCGAAAGTTCGCGCGAATTTTCGAACCCTATACGTTATAATGGACGCGAACGTTCGAAATCAAAAGTGCTAATTACAACGGCCAATATGCATGTTAATGTCATAAAACAGGTTTGGGGACCCGGGTCCTGCCCCAGGGGACATATATCAATGCAAAAAGAACTTTTAAAAACTAACGTTTTTTTTTCGGGAGCAGTCATTTTAATGATGCATAAAGTGAAAAAAAAAAAGTGAAATTTTCCTTTAAATATGGTACCTGGGGGGTGTCTAAAGTATGCCTGTGAAGTGGCATGTGTTTCCCGTGTTTAGAACTGTCCTTGCACAAAATGACATTTGTAAAGGAAAAAAAGAAGCCATTTAAAACCACTTGCGGCTTTAGGTTTGTTCTTAAGTAGAATCTGAACAGGTACATTATGAAGTGTAGCTCCATCCCAAAAAAATCTATTTTTAAGCTTTTTGGAGAACATAGGGAGGGGTTATCACCCCTGTAACATTTGCTGTCTTTGCACATCTGTTCAGAACATGTCACCTAACTTTCCGTCCCAATGACAAATGTTTTTGGAAAAAGTGGGGTTTTAATTGAAACAAGGATTGGTGATAAAGTATCAGTAGAGAGGAGATACCTTTTTCCCAAATTAAATCTAACAGGATAGAATTTCCCTTCCTAGGGGTAGATTTCCTCTCACTTCCTGTTTTCTCTTTCCATTTGCAAGTAGGAGTCGTTTGTAAGTTGGATGTTTGAAAGTAGGGGCCTGGCGTATATACTCTGCAGAAATTTGCCCTATTAGATGTTGGTGTAGCCACAAGACTGGTGGGCACAGGAATGGGCCCTGCTGTGAGTTAATAGATCAAGATTTGTAATTGCATGCACCTGTTGAACAGGGCAGAAAAATTGGGGGTGGTGGTGGTGGTGGACGGTGTTGCCACAAGACTGTAAGCTCTCACAGTTACTCTTGGTGGGTGCAGGAATGGGCCCTGCTGTGAGTTATTAGATCAAGATTTGTAATTGCAAGCACCTGATGAACAGGGCAGAAAAATTGGGCCTTTGGCGGTGGTGGTGGACGGTGTTGCCACAAGACTGTAGGCCCTCATAGTTACTCTTGGTGGGCGCAGGAATGGGCCCTGCTGTGAGTTATTAGATCAAGATTTGTAATTGCAAGCACCTGATGAACAGGGCAGAAAAATTGGGCCTTTGGCGGTGGTGGTGGACGGTGTTGCCACAAGACTGTAAGCTCTCACAGTTACTCTTGGTGGGCGCAAGAATGGGCCCTGCTGTGAGTTATTAGATCAAGATTTGTAATTGCATGCACCTGTTGAACAGGGCAGAAAAATTGGGGGTGGTGGTGGTGGTGGACGGTGTTGCCACAAGACTGTAAGCTCTCACAGTTACTCTTGGTGGGCGCAGGAATGGGCCCTGCTGTGAGTTATTAGATCAAGATTTGTAATTGCAAGCACCTGATGAACAGGGCAGAAAAATTGGGCCTTTGGCGGTGGTGGTGGACGGTGTTGCCACAAGACTGTAGGCCCTCATAGTTACTCTTGGTGGGCGCAGGAATGGGCCCTGCTGTGAACTATTAGATCAAGATTTGTAATTACCCGCCCCTGTTAAACAGGGGCTGAAAAATTGTGCCTTAGGCGCTGGTGCCACAACACTGCAACCCCTCACAGATACTGTACTTGGAGCACAGCAGTCACACGTGTTGCGAAGCATTTTTTTAAAAAAATTGTAATTACCCGCCCCTGTTAAACAGGGGCTGAAAAATTGTGCCTTAGGCACTGGTGCTGGTGCCACAACACTGCAACCCCTCACAGATACTGTACTTGGAGCACAGCAGTCACACGTGTTGCGAAGCATTTTTTTTAAAAAAATTGTAATTACCCGCCCCTGTTAAACAGGGGCTGAAAAATTGTGCCTTAGGCACTGGTGCTGGTGCCACAACACTGCAACCCCTCACAGATACTGTACTTGGAGCACAGCAGTCACACGTGTTGCGAAGCATTTTTTTAAAAAATTGTAAGTACACGCCCCTGTTAAACAGGGGCTGAAAAATTTGCCTTAGGCACTGGTGCTGGTGCCACAACACTGCAACCCCTCACAGATACTGTACTTGGAGCACAGCAGTCACACGTGTTGCGAAGCATTTTTTTTTAAAAATTGTAAGTACACGCCCCTGTTAAACAGGGGCTGAAAAATTTGCCTTAGGCACTGGTGCTGGTGCCACAACACTGCAACCCCTCACAGATACTGTACTTGGAGCACAGCAGTCACACGTGTTGCGAAGCATTTTTTTTAAAAAATTGTAAGTACACGCCCCTGTTAAACAGGGGCTGAAAAATTTGCCTTAGGCACTGGTGCTGGTGCCACAACACTGCAACCCCTCACAGATACTGTACTTGGAGCACAGCAGTCACACGTGTTGCGAAGCATTTTTTTATAAAAATTGTATGTACACGCCCCTGTTAAACAGGGGCTGAAAAATTGTGCCTTAGGCACTGGTGTGGTGGCATGGATCATTGAGGAGGAGGAAGAGGATAGTCAGTGAACATAAGAGGACAGTCACTCAGCATCAGCATAGGCAGTCTTGAAGGGATGTGATATTAAAAATTATTCGGTTATATCCGCCTCAGGTGCCTGGTAGCTGGTGGTGATCCAAGACTGATTCATTTTGATGAAGGTCAGTCGATCAACCGAGGCGGTGGACAGGCGCACCCTATGATCGGTGACAAATCCTCCAGCAGCACTGAATGTGCGTTCGGAAAGAACGCTGGAGGCAGGACAGGCCAGTAGCTCAATTGCATACTGTGCAAGCTCTGGCCAGTGATCCATCCTCAGGACCCAGTAAGCCAGAGGATTTTCGGTGGGAAAGGTGTCCAAGTCTGACCTTGCCCCAAGGTATTCCTGAACCATGTATATCAGACGCTGGCGATGGTTGCTGGAACCGATCATACCTTGGGGCTGCGGACTAAAAAATTGTCTGAACGCATCGGTCAGACGTCCACCTTCCCCACCGCTCCTTCTGCTACTGACCGAAGCCTCAGCAACTCGTCGCCCAGGACCAGGAGTTTGTAGCCTCCCAGTTTCTGGGAACGCGTTGCACAGACCTTTCTGCAAGGCCTCCCTGAGATGTCTCATCCTCTGCTCCCTCTGCGACGGCAAGATAAGGTCCGCAACCTTACCCTTGTACCGCGGATCAAGGAGAGTGGCCAGCCAGTAATGGTCCCTCTCCTTGATCCGAAGAACACGAGGATCCTTCCGCAGGCTTTGCAGGATCAGGGAGGCCATGCAGCGTAGGTTAGCTGAGGCATTCGGTCCGGAGTCTTCTGGGTCACTGAGGATGACATGATCGCCAGCCACCTCCTCCCAGCCACGTACAAGTCCACTGGTTTGTTGGGACTGTACATCATCCCTAAAAGACTGCTGCTGCTGATGCTGAGTGCCAGGCTCCACCTCCATGCTCACACAATCCTCCTCCTCCTCCTCCTCCTCCTCCTCTTCATGTGTGATGGGTGGGACAGAAGGAACACTGTCCGGATAAAGGGGGCCTTGAGAGGCAAGGAAGTCCTCCTCTTCCTGCCTCTGTTCTGCCTCAAGTGCCCTGTCCATTATCCCACGCAGCGTATGCTCCAACAGGTGGACAAGAGGGACAGTGTCACTGATGCATGCACTGTCACTGCTCACCATCCTCGTGGCCTCCTCAAATGGTGAGAGGACAGTGCATGCATCCCTGATCATGCTCCACTGACGTGGGGAAAAAAAACCAAGCTCCCCTGACCCTGTCCTGGTGCCATAGTCGCAAAGGTACTCATTGATGGCCCTCTGCTGCGTGTGCAGTCGCTGCAGCATGGCCAACGTTGAGTTCCACCTGGTGGGCATGTCACATATTAGGCGGTTCTTGGGCAGGTTCAGCTCCTTTTGCAGCTCAGTCAGCCGAGCACTGGCATTATAAGATCGGCGGAAATGCACACAGACTTTCCTGGCCTGCCTCAGGACATCCTGTAAGCCTGGGAACCTGCCCAAGAACCGCTGCACCACCAGGTTGAGGACGTGAGCCATGCAGGGCACATGGGTGAGCTGCCCCTGTCGCAGGGCGGAGAGGAGGTTGGTGCCATTGTCAGAAACGACCATTCCTGGCTTAAGCTGACGTGGCGTCAACCACCTCTCGGCCTGCCCCTGCAGAGCTGCCAGAACCTCTGGCCCAGTGTGGCTCCTGTCCCCCAAACACACCAGCGCAAGCACGGCATGGCATCTTTTTGCCTGCGTACTTGCGTAGCCCCTTGTACGCCTACGGAGCACCGCTGGTTCCAAGGACAGAGCACTGGAGGAAGAAGAAGAGGAGGGGGTGGAGGAGAGAGGTGTGTCACAACCAGTAGCAGTAGTAGCGTTTTGGAGGCGTGGTGGCGGAACAACCTCCAACACTACTGCACCTTGTCCTGCATCCCTCCCAGCTGCCAATAGAGTGACCCAATGGGCCGTGAAAGAAAGGTACCGTCCCTGTCCATGCCTGCTGGACCATGAGTCAGCGGTAATATGCACCTTACCGCTGACCGCCCTGTCCAGCGAGGCATGGACATTGCCCTCCACATGCCGGTAGAGAGACGGAATCGCCTTCCGTGAGAAAAAGTGGCGTTTGGGAACCTGCCACTGAGGAACCGCACATTGAACAAACTCACGGAAGGGGGCCGAGTCTACCAACTGAAAAGGCAGCAGTTGAAGTGCTAGCAATTTAGCCAAGCTAGCATTCAACCGCTGGGCATGTGGATGGCTGGGAGTGTACTTCTTTCTACGGTCCAGCAGCTGGGGCAGGGAAATTTGCCTGCTGCAATCGGACGTCGGTGTACTGCAAGTACTTGGTTGTGACACACCTAATTCTACACCTTCAGTCCTCTCAGAGCAGCTTTCAGAGAGGACTGAAGGTGTAGTGGGGATGGAGATCCCAGCTGATGAGGAGCAAGGAGAGGTCCGCTTAGTTCTTTGGTGTGGGTCTTTTATGTGTGCCTGCCAACGAGCTGCATGGCAGGTCGACATATGTCTGGTCATGCTTGTGGTGCCCAAGCGGCTGATGTTTTGGCCACGCGAGATACGCTTGAGACAAATATTGCAAATAGCAGTGGTGCGATCTGATGCACTCGTCTCAAAAAAGGCCCACACCAAAGAACTTTTCTGATAACGTGCAGAGGCAGCGCCCTGCACAGGCGGAGCTCTGCGGTGTTGTACAGTTGCTGTGCTGGCCTCTACCTGGCCTCCAGGGGGCATCCTGCCTCGTTGGACATGTGACGCCGCATCCTCCTCCTCCTCGTCCTCCTCCTCATCCTCTCTCCCTTCAGGCACCCACGTGGAGTCAGTGACCTCATCATCCCCTCCCTCTTCACCACTAGAGCAAACCTGGCAGTAAGCTGCAGCTGGTGGAACAGTACTGCCAGATTCCTCAAGCTGGGTATCATCATCCGAGCCTTCGAATCGTTGGGCATCCTCCTGGAGCATGTACCCAACACTGTGCTCAAAGAGTTCGGGGGACTCCTCAGGAGGACATGGTGGGTCTAGGGAAGGGGTGGCTGATGATGCTCTGCCAGTACCCTGAGCCTGGGTGAGAGAGGATGAGGAGGATGAGGAGGGCTTGGTCATCCATTCTACCAAGCCTTCAGCATGATGCGGCTCCACATGTCCAGCTGCCGAAAACAAAGACGCGCGTGTCCCATGGCCACGTGCTGATGACGATGCACGACCACGTCCACGTCCACAGCCACGGCCACGTCCACTAGAAACAGAGCCTGCCTGCCCTGTGTTCTTGGCTCTGCACGCTCTGCCTCCCCTTGGCGGTCTTCCAGCCATTGTAGTCGGTAGTCCTGTGGGTGCTGCTGAGAAGAATATATAGGAGCTCTGTGTGATGCCACTAACACACTAGAAGTCCTATGGGTGCTTCTGCAAAGAAAATAGAGGAGCTCTGTGTGATGCCACTAACACACTAGAAGTCCTGTGGGTGCTGCTGAGAAGAAAATATAGGAGCTCTGTGTGATGCCACTAACACACTAGAAGTCCTATGGGTGCTTCTGCAAAGAAAATAGAGGAGCTCTGTGTGATGCCACTAACACACTAGAAGTCCTGTGGGTGCTTCTGCAAAGAAAATAGAGGAGCTCTGTGTGATGCCACTAACACACTAGAAGTCCTGTGGGTGCTTCTGAAAGAAAATAGAGGAGCTCTGTGTGATGCCACTAACACACTCGAAGTCCTGTGGGTGCTGCTGAGAAGAAAATAGAGGAGCTCTGTGTGATGCCACTAACACACTAGAAGTCCTATGGGTGCTTCTGCAAAGAAAATAGAGGAGCTCTGTGTGATGCCACTAACACACTAGAAGTCCTGTGGGTGCTTCTGCAAAGAAAATAGAGGAGCTCTGTGTGATGCCACTAACACACTCGAAGTCCTGTGGGTGCTGCTGAGAAGAAAATATAGGAGCTCTGTGTGATGCCACTAACACACTAGAAGTCCTATGGGTGCTTCTGCAAAGAAAATAGAGGAGCTCTGTGTGATGCCACTAACACACTCGAAGTCCTGTGGGTGCTGCTGAGAAGAAAATATAGGAGCTCTGTGTGATGCCACTAACACACTAGAAGTCCTATGGGTGCTTCTGCAAAGAAAATAGAGGAGCTCTGTGTGATGCCACTAACACACTCGAAGTCCTGTGGGTGCTGCTGAGAAGAAAATATAGGAGCTCTGTGTGATGCCACTAACACACTAGAAGTCCTATGGGTGCTTCTGCAAAGAAAATAGAGGAGCTCTGTGTGATGCCACTAACACACTAGAAGTCCTGTGGGTGCTGCTGAGAAGAAAATATAGGAGCTCTGTGTGATGCCACTAACACACTAGAAGTCCTATGGGTGCTTCTGCAAAGAAAATAGAGGAGCTCTGTGTGATGCCACTAACACACTAGAAGTCCTGTGGGTGCTGCTGAGAAGAAAATATAGGAGCTCTGTGTGATGCCACTAACACACTAGAAGTCCTGTGGGTGCTTCTGCAAAGAAAATAGAGGAGCTCTGTGTGATGCCACTAACACACTTCAAGTCCTATAGGAGCTTCTGGGAAGAAAATATAGGTCTGTGTGATGGGACTAACACACTTCAAGTCCTATAGGTGCTTCTGGGAACAAAATATATGATCTCTGTGTGATGGGACTAACACACTTCAAGTCCTATAGGTGCTTCTGGGAAGAAAATATAGGATCTCTGTGTGATGGGACTAACACACTTCAAGTCCTATAGGTGCTTCTGGGAACAAAATATATGATCTCTGTGTGATGGGACTAACACACTTCAAGTCCTATAGGTGCTTCTGGGAACAAAATATATGATCTCTGTGTGATGGGACTAACACACTTCAAGTCCTATGGGTGCTTCTGGGAAGAAAATATAGGTCTGTGTGATGGGACTAACACACTTCAAGTCCTATAGGTGCTTCTGGGAACAAAATATATGATCTCTGTGTGATGGGACTAACACACTTCAAGTCCTATAGGTGCTTCTGGGAAGAAAATATAGGTCTGTGTGATGGGACTAACACACTTCAAGTCCTATAGGTGCTTCTGGGAAGAAAATATAGGTCTGTGTGTGATGGGACTAACACACTTCAAGTCCTATAGGTGCTTCTGGGAACAAAATATATGATCTCTGTGTGATGGGACTAACACACTTCAAGTCCTATAGGTGCTTCTGGGAAGAAAATATAGGTCTGTGTGATGGGACTAACACACTTCAAGTCCTTTAGGTGCTTCTGGGAACAAAATATATGATCTCTGTGTGATGGGACTAACACACTTCAAGTCCTATGGTGCTTCTGGGAAGAAAATATAGGTCTGTGTGATGGGACTAACACACTTCAAGTCCTATAGGTGCTTCTGGGAACAAAATATATGATCTCTGTGTGATGGGACTAACACACTTCAAGTCCTATAGGTGCTTCTGGGAAGAAAATATAGGTCTGTGTGATGGGACTAACACACTTCAAGTCCTATAGGTGCTTCTGGGAACAAAATATATGATCTCTGTGTGATGGGACTAACACACTTCAAGTCCTATAGGTGCTTCTGGGAAGAAAATATAGGTCTGTGTGATGGGACTAACACACTTCAAGTCCTATAGGTGCTTCTGGGAACAAAATATATGATCTCTGTGTGATGGGACTAACACACTTCAAGTCCTATAGGTGCTTCTGGGAACAAAATATATGATCTCTGTGTGATGGGACTAACACACTTCAAGTCCTATAGGTGCTTCTGGGAAGAAAATATAGGTCTGTGTGATGGGACTAACACACTTCAAGTCCTATAGGTGCTTCTGGGAACAAAATATACGATCTCTGTGTGATGGGACTAACACACTTCAAGTCCTATGGGTGCTTCTGGGAAGAAAATGTAGGTCTGTGTGATGGGACTAACACACTTCAAGTCCTATAGGTGCTTCTGGGAACAAAATATATGATCTCTGTGTGATGGGACTAACACACTTCAAGTCCTATAGGTGCTTCTGGGAAGAAAATATAGGTCTGTGTGATGGGGACTAACACACTTCAAGTCCTATAGGTGCTTCTGGGAACAAAATATATGATCTCTGTGTGATGGGACTAACACACTTCAAGTCCTATAGGTGCTTCTGGGAAGAAAATATAGGTCTGTGTGATGGGACTAACACACTTCAAGTCCTATAGGTGCTTCTGGGAACAAAATATATGATCTCTGTGTGATGGGACTAACACACTTCAAGTCCTATAGGTGCTTCTGGGAACAAAATATATGATCTCTGTGTGATGGGACTAACACACTTCAAGTCCTATAGGTGCTTCTGGGAAGAAAATATAGGTCTGTGTGATGGGACTAACACACTTCAAGTCCTATAGGTGCTTCTGGGAACAAAATATATGATCTCTGTGTGATGGGACTAACACACTTCAAGTCCTATAGGTGCTTCTGGGAACAAAATATATGATCTCTGTGTGATGGGACTAACACACTTCAAGTCCTATAGGTGCTTCTGGGAACAAAATATAGGAGCTCTGTGTGATGGGACTAACACACTTCAAGTCCTATAGGTGCTTCTGGGAACAAAATATAGGAGCTCTGCCTGCCTGCCACGAACACACTACAAGTCCTATAGGTGCTTCTGGGAACAAAATATAGGAGCTCTGCCTGCCTGCCACGAACACACTACAAGTCCTATAGGTGCTTCTGGGAACAAAATATAGGAGCTCTGCCTGCCTGCCACGAACACACTACAAGTCCTATAGGTGCTTCTGGGAACAAAATATAGGAGCTCTGCCTGCCTGCCACGAACACACTACAAGCCCCTCTTTCTAAATCAATCTTTCTAAATGAATCTATCTAACTCAATCTCTCTAAGTAAATCTCTCTAACTAACTAAATCCAGCAGAGTGTCACAGAACTATCCTGCTCTATCTACGCCGGAACAGCATGTGACCGGCGCAGACGGCGTGGCGGCCTTTTATAGGGGGGGGCGTGTACTAAAGCCCCTGAGCTGTAATTGGCTACAGGCGTCCTGCCTGTAGCCAATTTTGGCTCTTCGAGTTTCCGGCGCTGTGATTGGCCAAGCATGCGGGGTCACAGTGCATGCTTGGCCAATCATCAGCCAGCAATGCACTGCGCCGGCCGCGCCGGCCGCAATGCATTGCGGGGCCGCTCGCATCACACGAACGTGATGCGAGCGGCCAAAATAGTTCTGGGCTCGCCGAGCGAGCGAACACCCGGTGCTCGATGCGAACATGGGTTCGCATCGAGCACCGGGCCCATCCCTACTCCTGTGAGGAGGGAGCAGGCTTACCAAAGCTGTATGTGTCTATGGGCGCACACATCCAGCTCAGGAGCA
Source organism: Lithobates sylvaticus (assembly GCA_028564925.1). NCBI lineage: Eukaryota > Metazoa > Chordata > Amphibia > Anura > Ranidae > Lithobates > Lithobates sylvaticus. The sequence goes on from CM053032.1 coordinate 181,881,469, forward strand.
GGGTTCGTAACCATCAGTAAATTTACTGACAGTTTGTAAAAAATTTTGATATCAGTGGCTGATAATTTGGCATTCTTGACTTTTTAAGTGTAAATTAGGCAAATTACTTGTTATGGGATCCACAGCACATGAAGATCGCACAGCGGAGGTCATTTAAAGAGTCTGCTTGTCACATCGCTGCACATCAGCACTTTTTGCACGTTTATTTTACTTATGTATGAATTTATATATGGACAATACCATTTGATCTATTAGGACTATACACCACTAGGTGTATATAAAGGACTATTTTGCACAATTAGGGCTCTTTCACACGGGGCGGATCCGTAATGATCCGCCCCGTGAAGATCCGCTGCTCAGCGGGGATCGCACAGCTGTTCCCCGCTGAGCCGGCTGATGACACACTGTGCAGGGACCGACCTGTCAGTTCTCCGCTCTCCTCTATGGGGATCGGATGAACACGGACCGTCTGTCCGTGTTCATCCGATCCGCTCTGCAGACGGATGAAAAAATAGCGTTTTCCTCCGTCTGCAGAATCGGACAATTGCGAAGGCGGACAATAGCGGGTGTCAGCGGATGCTCATCCGCTGACACCCGCTACCCCATAGACATGCATGCATGTATGTCCGTTTTTCATCCAAAAACGCATGGATGAAAAACGGACATACGGTCCGCATGTGTGAAAGGGGCCTTAGGTGTTTATACAGCAATATTTTGCACAGCAACCCATTACTAGGATTGTTTGCACAGTAATCTCCACCATATATTTACTTTGCATATTTGTTTGCACAGTTCTACCTTTTGCATAGGAATTTAGTAGTCAGCACTGTCTGCACAGCATTTGTTTATTATATGCACATTTGCACTTTATTGATTTGAACATTTTGATTGCATAACACTAATACAGGTACTTGTTTACTGTATGATTATAGGGTATATAAGTTGCACTGATCATTATTTTTATAAATTACTTGTTATGCCGCATACACACGAGCGGACTATCCGGCGGGATTGTCCGCCGGGCTAGAGTCCGGCAGATAATCCACCCGTGTGTGGGCTCCGGCGGACTTTTTCTTTCCAAAAGTCCGGCGGACTTAGTAAGAAGTTTTGACTCAAAATTGTCCGGCCGTGTGTATGCTAGTCCGCGGGACTTTTGAAATGAACGGACTTTCCGACACACGGAGTAAAGTCCGTTCATTTAGAACGTGACTCCAGGTAGACGGGACTAGTGAAGGAAGTCAATGCTGCCACCTCGATCGGCGAGATTGACACTTTGCTAGCCCCGTCACCTTGTATGGATTTAAAGGCGAGAAGACCCCCGGAGCTGTGTAATAAAGTATTTTAAAAACGTGTGTTGTGTTTTTATTTACACTTTTTTCACCAGGTGAATGGGTAGGGGTACATCATACCCCATACTCATTCACATAGGGTGGGGGGGGGCCGGAATCTGGGGGCCCCCTTATGGAAGGGGGCTCCCGGATTCCGATAAGCCCTCCGCCCGCAGACCCCGACAACCAACGGCCAGGGTTGTCGGGAAGAGGCCCTTGTCCTCATCAACATGGGGACAAGGTGCTTTGGGGTGGGGGGGCCGCAGGGCCCCCTTTCCCCAAGGCACCCCCCATGTTGAGGGAACGCGGCCTGGTACGGCTCAGGAGGGGGGGCGCTCGCTGGTCCCCACCCCCTTTCCTGACCGGCCGAGCTGCGTGCTTGGATAAGGATCTGAGATGGATTTGGGGGGGACCCCACGCCGTTTTTTCGGCGTAGGGATTCCCCTTTAAATCCATACCAGGTGATGGGGCTAGCGAGGTGTCAATCTCGCCGATCGAGGCGGCGGCATTGACTTCCTTCGCTAGTCCCGTCTACCTGGAGTCGCGTTCTAAATGAACAGACTTTACTCCGTGTAAAAGTCTGGCGGACCTCCTCCAAAAGTCCGGGCGTGTGTGGGCACGTTTGGAAAGTCCGGCGGACCTTCGCGCCAGATTGTCTGCCGGACTAAAAGTCCGGCGGACCTCCGATGGAAAGTCCGGCGGATTGTCTGCCGGACTGAAAGTCCGGCTGAAAAGTCCAATTGTGTGTACGTGGCATTAGGGGTATTGTCAGTGTTTAAATATTGTTTATACTGTTTAAATATCCATTGTCTTCGTTTCTAATAGGAGTTTTGTAATTTTTTCAGGTTGGCAGTAAAAAATGTGCTCCGCCAGGAAATTTCACATGTTTTGTCAGTAAAAAATGCTGCGGGAGGTTGGCAACGCATGGGGAGCACGCACGCATGGGTGTCTTCCATAATGTCTTCCATAGCACCTGGCTTGCTAAGGAAACACCCAGAGCACAGAGAAGGTGACATCTCCAGTGGGGGCTGCCAGAAAAGCAGAAAACTGTGCTTTCTGTGCAATATTATTGCACAGAGCAAATATGACTTATTTTTTATTGAAAAAAAAAGATAAATAGACCTTCAGATTATTTAAAGGAAACCTGTCATGAGAGATATGGGGGTTGCCATTGCTGACCTCCTAAGTGCAGCCAAGACAAAAAACACAAAGATTAGCACAGAGAGCATAACTTACAATGAGTAGTATGTGTCCTTTGTGCTGTTGCCTCTTCAGTTAAGTGAAATCCTCTTCTGCCATGCCCTCCCAACTACTGTAATCTTTTGGTGCAGCAAGAGTTAATAGAATGGTAGTAGCTGTCACAGGTTCTCATCAAGACTGCCCTCCTCCATTCATAAAAGCTGAACTAAAGCTTCTATGAATGAAACAGGATCTATGGATGGAGGACGGGTGGATGATTGAAGCATCTGCTCCCTCCATACATAGATTCTGTTTCATTCATAGAATCTGCAGTAGAGTGTCTATAAATGGAGGAGGGAGTGGAAAGGGCGGGCATAGCCTGTGACAACTCCCACAGTACTTTTAACCCCTGCCGCCATAATCTTCCAATGTGGCAGGTGATGGGCTTCACTAACACCCAGATAGTGATGGCAGGAGAGATAAAGAGGAAACAATATTGCTGCAATTAAAGATAGTCACTACTTTTCTGTTAAAAAAAAAAGATAGTCACTACTGATGTGTGAATATAAGGGGGTGCCTGAGTCTTACTTCTGGCCCTACTTGGCCCAGAAAAGCTTGAATACTGCAATTCTAGTGATCATATAGTGAAATAGTATAGACGCCCCCATACTCCGGCTTAACTAAACTAAATCATGCTGAACTAAATTTTTTCCGGGGGTTAAATCGAAATCTTTATCTAAATGATTCTGTCATTACTCTAGTACTAGTAAAATAAATCACACTGTTAAAAAGAAAAAAAAAAAAATTGTTATACTATAATGGGTATGTAGCGGCCATAACCCCTTGAGGGGCGGCCTTGACTCTTGGGCTTACCAGTTACCTCCTCGTGGCTTGTCGGTGAATGTCCAGGGGTTCCCAGGGGTAGTACCCAACAACCACGGATGCTGACACATAAAAGTCCTTTTCAAGGTTTTTATTCTGCAGTGGTAACATCCAACATAACACAGTCTCAGATAGGAATAGAGGGCACGGGTGAAGAAACTCAGGCACTTTGAACTGCTGACATCCACTGAATGTCTCTAATCAACCCAGAGAGTAGCCACTCGCAGCTGGGTGCTTTAATGCCAGATAGACCTCTAGCCAGAGGTCTAGCAGCCAACAATGTGATCCGGAACTTTAAAAAAGTCTCTGCCACAGACTAAATAGTAACTGAACTGAAGATAGTAAGAACCTTTCTCACAGTACCTGGAAATTTCTCTGTCTCCTTGATAGTACCGTGGGAAGTGTGGATTCTTTAGTGTCAATACAACTCAGCTTCCAGGCTCTTACTGAGTAGCCAGCTTGTTGGCCCTCCTCCGAAGAGTCCTCCCCTGGTCACTTGTACGAGTTGCTGTGTCCCTCTAATACCGAGAGCACACCGGGATGCCTTGAATTTTCCTTCAGTTACTGGGCCTCTGGCTAACCGTCTCCGAGATTCGGGAACAGACAGATCCCTGCCCCCAGACCATGCGGGTCTATGGGGCTAGTCAGATTGACCATGTTTGCGGGACGGCAAACGCTCCTAGGCCCGGGACCCCTCGCGGGGCTACCCCGGTCCAGAACCAGGAAGCAAGAACTGCAGCCGAACCCCGAACACGTGACTTCAGCCCCTTAATTACCCCTTCCCAGACTACGCAGCAGGGCCAGACGCGCCCACTGATTGGCTCCGGGAAAGATTGGTACCTAAGACTTCCAACCAGGCCTGGTTCTCAGCCTGTCATGGGTGCCTCACTGCACCTATAACCAGGCAGAACCCCAGTACAGCCCAGCCAAACTGATGACAAAGTAAACCTGTACAATTAACCTTCAGAACCCCATTACTGTTCTGAGGGAAAACCTACATTTCCATTTATAGCGCACACTCGTTAAAGTGTGACCCCTACAGGTATAAAATCAAATCTTGACTCCCCTGAAGAGCTGGATTTGTCAGATAATGTGCACCCTGGTTACCCCTGCAGGTCCTTATGTCACTACTGTATTCTGTTAATGGATGACCACTGTCCCAAGGGGAGGACACTCTAATCAATATACTCAGAAGTGTCGGATAATCTTCTGCTATCCTTTCCCTTGGATCTGCTTGGCTGTATATTTTATAAAGACCTGAGAAGAGGTGGAGGTCGGTACATTTGATGAGCTTGTAATCCTACTCATTCATGTGAGTGCATATATAGTTTAAAGCAATGTTTTTATTATGGTCTGCACTGAGACTGTTTTCCTTTTTTTGAGCGGAGCTTTGTTCGCTGTCATGCTGATTGTCAAATCCATTGAAGTATCCACCCTCAGCCATTAATTCACACAATAGAAGGCTTCTATTGCCCCATTTATTGGGACCCATCAGTGAGGTGAGCATACACCCTTGGGGGTTTTCTGGTGGTGGTTTGCACAGAAGATATTGACATCACCTTTGGTTGATTTCTGGGACATTTCAGGTATTTCACACAGTGAAACTGTGATTATTGGACTTTATGTGTTTGTGATTTGTGGGATTATTTTTCATATATTCACATGTGTATTCACATGCACAGTTGTATTTTTTTGCTACACATTTGAGTATTTTGTATGCATTGTTATTTGATTTAAAGCGTTTGTAAACCCAACATTTCATATTCCTGATATGTGGCAACTGGACCATGTATTTGTAAGAGAATATTATCCTGTTCTCTTTGTATTGTTTCCTTTGTGTGAAATCCCTGGTGTTCCTGCTAGTCCTTTTGCGTTCCTATTAAAAACTGACCACATTAAGCATTAGAGCATGTCACGGTCAGTGCTGGTAACTCAGCCTGCTCTCCTCCAATGATCAGACTTGTCCTGAGCCCCCCCCCCCCCCCCCCCCCCCCCCCATGCACAGCCTTTCACTGGGAAGTTCAATGTGCTGAAGCTTCTCCTCCCCCATCTCCAATGCGGCTGAGAACAGAGGATATGTAATCACTTATAAGAAAGGTATTTATAATGTTTTCTATACTGTATCTATGCACAAATGTTTTGCCTTTTCATTTCTATTTTAAATTGAATGGGTTGTTTTACAAGGTAAGGGTTTACAATCACTTTAAAGTAGTTGTAACCCAAAAAAATAAATAAAATTATACTGTTCCTTTAAAGCAGTGGTCCTCGACCCTGTCCTCAGGGTTTTCCCACTAACAGGCCAGGTTTGCAAGATAACTGAAATACATCACAGGTGATTGTCATAATTTGCTGCTCAGTGATTGCAGTATTCTAGTCATCCTGCTAGCGCACCGCTCCAGTGTAATACATACATTTTTTCATGCGGTGAACAGCGCTATTTTTAGCGCTGCACCGCATGAAAAACGCCCCGGTGTGAAAGGGGCCTAAAGCAGTGCTCCTCGACCCTGTCCTCAGGGCCCACTAACAGGCCAGGTTTGCAAGATAACTGAAATACATCACAGTGATTGTGCTGTGTAATTTGTCCCTTTCTATCATCTAAAATACCTGTCTGATCCTGCTTGTGCTGTGTAATTTGTCCCTTTCTATCATCTAAAATACCCCCCCCCCCCCCCTGTAAACTGACCACATTTTTATCATGGTTGCTAAGCCACGATACTGTGGCCAGTTTATGTGTCTCTGTAATCCCGGTGTATCCCCCCCCCCCCCCCCCCTGCTTGTCAGCTAGTCTCAGTGCCGTTCTGCTCCCTGCCCCTCCTCTCCTGCTGCTATAATAACAGTGTTTTCTTAATATAATCCCCTGCAGGGGCGGACTGACCATTCGGCCACTCTGGCACTTCCGGAGGGCCCCGGGCCACTAGGGGGCCCCATCAGGGTTGCCAGTCTCAGTAAAACCAGGGACAGTATGTAAAAAATCTGTGTTTTTTTTACATCTGTTTCTAAAATGTCCCTTACCGACATCCTTTTGGTCTAAAAATCCAGAGATTATAGCTGCCCACACCTCTCCAGTACCTTCTCAGCCAACAGAAACATGTCTGTGTGATTTTATACTGTGTGTGTGTATACTGTGTGGCCCCATAATCTCTGATTGCCTGGGGGTCCCATAATCTCCTATTGCCCGGGGGCCCCATGAGTTGTCAGTCCACCCCTGATCCCCTGTGTTCTATTAAGTTATGTGCCCCAGTGTATGTGCTTTATAAAAGTTATGTAGCTTTATACCTCATTTCATACCACGCCTTTCCCTCTGTAGTTCTCAGATCAATGAGGGGAGCGGCGGGCGGTCACGTGAGAGCCGAGTGCCGCTTTGAAATAAGGTATAAAGCTACATATTTTTTATAAATCACATTCACTGGGGCACATAACTTAATGGAACACGGGATTCTATTAAGAAAACAAAGTGGCTTTACAACCACTTTAACTTTATAGTGCAGCATTATTATTCTCACAATACCTGTTTTTTTTTCCAGAAATGTGGTTCTCTTGTCACTTTCTCTTAGTTTAAAGAAAGCACAAAGAATCTTATCTCAATTTTTGTAAACTACTAGTCCCATTAATCCACCACATAATGGAGATAAAGAAACACAGACATGTTTGAAGTCTAGTTTAGCCTATGTGAAAACTATGTCTCACTCCATAGATCCGTTTCGTACATACAAGTGGAACTCGAGATGATGAGGGTGGCCTCATGCACAATTCCCATCCAAGCAACCCTGGTGGTGGAGACAGGGACTGCTAGGGCAGCAGAAGGGTGCAGGTGCCAGGGAGTTGGTGCAGCAAACTTGAACTTGGAGATGCTGAGGTTAAATGAGCAAAAGCAAGGAGCTGGGACACAAGTCAAGTTCGGTAACAGTCAGGCAGTTGCAGTATCCCACAAATGTGAGTACACCCCTCACATTTTTGTAAATATTTTATGATATCTTTTCATGTGACAACACTGAAAAAATGACACTTTGCTACAATGTAAAGTAGTAAGTGTACAGCTTGTATAACAGTGTACATTTGCTGTCCCCTCAAAATAACTCAACACACAGCCATTAATGTCTAAACCGCTGGCAACAAAAGTAAGTACATCTCTAAGTGAAAAATTACCAAATTGGGCCCAATAAGCCATTTTCCCTCCCCGGTGACTCGTTAGTGTTACAAGATCTCAGGTGTAAATGGGGAGCAGGTGTGTTCTCACTCCCTCATACTGGTCACTGCCAGCATTGCTGCAGAGGTTGAAGGGATGGGAGGGTCAGCCTGTCAGTGCTCAGACCATATGCTGCACACTGCATCAAATTGGTCTGCATTGCTGTCGTCACAGAAGGATGCCTCTTCTATAGATGATGCAAACAGTTTGCTGAAGACAAGCAGACTAAGGACATGGATTACTGGAACCATGTCCTGTGGTCTGATACCAAGATAAACTTATTTGGTTCAGATGGTGTCAAGCGTGTGTGGCAGCAACCAGATGAGGAGTACAAAGACAAGTGTGTCTTATCCGCAGTCAAGCATGGTGGTGGGAGTGTCATGGTCTGGGACTGAAAGAGTGCTGCCGGCACTGGGGAGCTACAGTTCATTGAGGGAACTATGAATGCCAACATGTACTGTGACATACTAAAGCCGAGCATTATCCCCTCCCTTCGGAGACTGGGCCACAGGGCAGTATTCCAACATGATAACGACCACAAACACACCTCCAAGATGACCACTGCCTTGCTAAAGAAGCTGAGGGTAAAGGTGATGGACTGGCTAAGCATGTCTCCAGACTTAACCAGTTAACAACCGGCCCATAGCCGAAAAACGGCTACAGGGCGGTTGCTTAACTCTGGGAGGCCGTTAATTAACGGCCTCACAGAATTCTGCTCTTGCGCGCCCCCTGGTGCGCGCACTCGAGAGCATCCATGATCGCCGGGTCCAGAGGACCCGGCGGATCATGGATCACGGTAAACGGCCGCTCAACGCGGCCGTTTACCACGTGATCGCTCCGTCAAATGACGGAGTGATCACATGTAAGCAAACCGGCGTCATTTGATGACGCCGGTTCCTCTCTCCTCCTCTCTCTGTACCGATCGGTACAGTATGAGAGGAGAGGGGGAGGGATCGGTGGCAGCAGTGCTGTGGGCGGGATCTGTAGTGCCCACAGCCTGCTCTGCCACCACCGATCCATCCATCCATCCATGCTCAGCCATCCCCCCATACCCTGCAATACCCAGCAATAGCCTGCAGTGTATTGCTGGGTATTGCAGGGTATGGAGGGATGGCTGAGCATGGATGGATGGATTCTCTGCCATCCCCCCCAATACTGTGCCATACCCCCCTATACTGTGCCATACCCCCCAATACTGTGCCATACCCCCGCAATACTGTGCCATACCCCCGCAATACTGTGCCATACCCCCGCAATACTGTGCCATACCCCCGCAATACTCTGCCATACCCCGCAATACTCTGCCATACCCCGCAATACCCTGCGATACTCGGCCATACCCTGCGATACTCGGCCATACCCTGCGATACTCTGCCATACCATGCGATACTCTGCCATACCCTGCGATGCTCTGCCATACCCTGCGATGCTCTGCCATACCCTGCGATACCCTGCCATACCCTGCGATACTCTGCCATACCCTGCGATACTCTGCCATACCCTGCGATACTCTGCCATACCCTGCGATACCCTGCGATGCTCTGCCATACCCTGCCATACCCTGCCATACCCTGCGATACTCTGCGATACCCGGCGATACTCTACCATACCCTGCGATACTCTGCAATACCCGGCGATACTCTGCGATACTCTACCATACCCGGCGATACTCTGCAATACCCGGCGATACTCTGCAATACCCTGCGATACTCTGCCATACCCTGCAATACCCAACAATACCCTGCGATACTCGCTACGATCAAAGCCAGGATCGTTTTTTTTTTTTTTTGATTTCAGGCTTTCCAGCCTAGAGGTGAGATGTGGGGTCTTATTGACCCCATATCTCACTGTAAAGAGGACCTGTAATGCCATATTCCTATTACAAGGGATGTTTACATTCCTTGTAATAGGAATAAAAGTGATCAAAAAATTTTTTGGGGGGAAAAAAAGGGTCAAACTAAAATAAATAAAGTAAAATGAACAATAAAATATATATATATTTTTTTAAAGCGTCCCTGTCCCCGTGTGCTCGCACGCAGAAGCGAACGCATACGTAAGTCCCCCCACATATGAAAACGGTGTTCAAACCACACATGTGAGGTATCACTGCGAACGTTGGAGCGAGAACAATAATTTTGGTCCTAGACCTCCTCTGTAACTCAAAACATGTAACCAGTAAACAAAATTAAAGCCTATGGGGATTTTTAAGTAGCGAAGTTTGGCGCCATTTCACGAGTGTGTGCAATTTTGAAACGTGACATGTTGGGTATCTATTTACTCGGCGTAACTTCATCTTTCACATTATGCAAAAACATTGGGCTAAATTTACAGTTTTGTTTTTTGTAAAGCACAAAACATTTTTTTTCCAAATAAAACACGTTCGAAAAATTGCTGCGCAAGTACCGTGCTAGATAAAAAGTTGCAACGACCGCCATTGTATTCTCTAGGGTCTTTGCTAAAAAAACATATATAATGTTTTGGGGTTCTATGTAATTTTCTAGCAAATAAATGATGATTTTTACATGTAGGAGAGAAATGTCAGAATTGGCCTGGGTGCTCCAGAACACCTGATGGCGCTCCCTGCATGTTGGGCCTCTGTATGTGGCCACGCTGTGTAAAAGTCTCACACATGTGGTATCGCCGTACTCAGGAGTAATAGCAGAATGTGTTTTGGGGTGTAATTTGTGGTATGCATATGCTGTGTGTGAGAAATAACCTGCTAATATGACAATTTTGTGAAAAAAAAAAAAAATTTAAAAAAATCTTGATATTGCAA
>CM053032.1:181892301-181926591 GCA_028564925.1 Lithobates sylvaticus
AATTAGTATTCCTGCTAAAATCAGGCACATACTGCTTATCTGCACCTGTGAGATGGGGCGCATCTCCACAGTATCTCACAAAAGTGAGTACACCCCTCACATTTTTGTAAATATTTTATTATATCTTTTCATGTGACAACACTGAAGAAATTACACTTTGCTACAATGTAAAGTAGTGAGTGTACAGCTTGTATAACAGTGTAAATTAGCTGTCCCCTCAAAATAACTCACACAGCCAGTTGTCTAAACCACTGGCAACAAAAGTGAGTACACCCCTAAGTGAAAATGTCTAAATTGGGCCCAAAGTTTCAATATGTTGTATGGCCACCATTATTTTCCAGCACTGCCTTAACCCTCTTGGGCACAGAGTTAAACAGAACTTCACAGGTTGCCACTGGAGTCCTCTTCCACTCCTCCATGACGACATCACGGAGCTGGTGGATGCTAGAGACCTTGCGCTCCTCCACCTTCCGTTTGATAGGGCTTAGGTCTGGAGACATGCTTTGCCAGTCCATCACCTTTACCCCCAACTTCTTTAGCAAGGCAGTTGCCATCTTGGAGGTGTGTTTGGGGTCGTTATCCTGGTGGAATACTGCCCTGCGGCTCAGTCTCCAAAAGGGAGGGGGATCATGCTCTGCTTCAGTATGTCACAGTACATGTTGGCATTCATGGTTCCCTCAATGAACTGTAGCTCCCCAGTGCCGGCAGCACTCATGCAGCCCCAGACCATAACACTCCCACCACCATGCTTGACTGTGGGCAAGACACACTTGTCTTTGTACTCCTCACCTGCTTGCCGCCACACACGCTTGACACCATCTGAACCAAATAAATTTATCTTGGTCTCATCAGACCACAGTACATGGTTCCAGTAACCCATGTCCTTAGTCTGCTTGTCTTTTTTGTGCATCATCTTTACAAGAGACTTCTTTCTGGGACAACAGCCATGCATGGTAAATTGAATGCAGTGTGTGGCGCATGGTCTGAGCAGTGACAGGCTGACCCCCACACCTCTTCAACCTCTAGCAGCACTCATAGATCTATTTCCCAAAGACAACCTCTGGATATGACGCTGAGCACGTGCAGTCAACTTTGTTGGTCGACCATGGTGAGGCCTGTTCTGAGTGGGACCTGTCCTGTTAAACCGCTGTATGGTCTTGGCCACTGTGCTGCAGCTCAGTTGCAGGGTCTTGGCAATCTTCTTATAGCCTAGGCCAATGATGGTGAACCTTGGCACCCCAGATGTTTTGGAACTACATTTCCCATGATGCTCCACTACACTGCAGAGTGCATGAGCATCATTGGAAGTGTAGTTCCAAAACATCTGGGGTGCCAAGGTTTGCATCACTGGCCTAGGCCATCTTTATGTAAAGCAATAATTATTTTTTTCAGATCCTCAGAGAGTTCTTGAGAATGAGAACGATAACACCAAATTTAACACACCTGCTCCCCAGTCACACCTGAGACCATGTAACACTAATGAGTCACATGCAGGGGTGAACTGACAACTCCTGGTGCCCCCGGGCAATAGAAGATCATGATGCCCACACGCAAGCCACACCTACACAAAGCCCCACCTACATAAATCATGGGGCACACAGTAAGGCACATAGCAGGGCAAAGGACACATCACAGGGCATGGGGCACACAGTAGGGTACATCAGGGGTCACAGGGCACATTAGGCAGTACACAGCAGGGCACATCACAGGGCACATTAGGCGGTACACAGCAGGACACATCACAGGGCATGGGGCACACAGTAGGGCACATCAGGGAGTACACAGGGCACACAGTAGGGAACATCATGGGTCACAGTGCACATTAGGCGGTACACAGCAGGGCACATCACAGGGCACATTAGGCGGTACACAGCAGGGCACATCACAGGGCATGGGGCACACAGTAGGGCACATCAGGGAGTACACAGGGCATGGGGCACACAGTAGAGCACATCACAGGCCACGCGGTAGGTCACATCAGGCGGTACACAGCAGGGCATGGGGAACATAGCAGGGCAAAGGACACATCACAGGGCATGTGGCACACAGTATGGCACATCCGGGGGTACACATCAGGGCACATCACAGGCCACAAGGCACACAGCAGGGCACAAACCAAAAACACAGGGCACAAAGCAGAGCACTGAGATCCTCCAGACACAGCACAGTGTCTCCCAGTGCCGCCATGGGGGGAGAAGGTACAGGGGGACACCGTGGGTGGGTGGAGGACACAGGGGCACAAGGTGGGTAGGTGGACACAGGGGGACACAGTGGGTGTTGGACGACACAAGGGGACACTGTGGGGGGGTGTAAGGCACAGGGGATCACGGTGGGTGGAGGAGGACACAGGAGGACACTGTGGGGGGGTGTAAGGCATGGGGGACACTGTGGGTGGAGGACGACACAAGGGGACACTGGGGGGGGTGTAAGGCACAGGGGAACACGGTGGGTGGAGGGGGACACTGTGGGGGGGGGTGTAAGGCACAGGGGGACACTGTGGGTGGGGGACACAGGGGGACACTGGGGGGGTGTAAGGCACAGGGGGATACTGTGGGGGGTGTAAGGCACAGGGGGACACCTTGGGGGGGTGGAGGAAACAGGGGGACACCGTGGGGGGTGTAAGGCACAGGGAGACACGGTGGGAGGAGGAGGACACAGGAGGACACTGTGGGGGGGGGGTGTAAGGCACGGGGGACACTGTGGGTGGAGGACGACACAAGGGGACACTGAGGGGGGTGTAAGGCACAGGGGAACACGGTGGGTGGAGGACACATGGGGACACTGTGGGGGGGGGGTGTAAGGCACAGGGGGACACGGTGGGTGGAGGACACAGGGGGACACTGGGGGGGTGTAAGACACATGCTGACACGGTGGGTGGAGGAAGACACAGGGGGACACTGTGGGGGGTGTAAGGCACAGGGAGACACGGTGGGGGGGTGTACGGCACAGGGAGACACGGTGGGGGGAGGAGGACACAAGGGGACACAAGGGGGGTGTAAGGCACAGGAGGATACACACTGTGTGGGTGTAAGGCACAGGGGGGACACACTGTGGGGTGGGTGGAGGACAGGGGGACTCGGAAGACTATGGGCCTCCTGCGGTCTTGTTGGGGCCGGGACCTGTACTGTCTGCCACCCCGCGATGGCGGCCATCATCCATGGTACCTCCAGCAAAAGCAGTGCCCCACCCGATGCCTGAATACATGATGCAGTCTAACAGGGATTCAGCAGGACGCGGCTGTGATAATTCAGCTCCTTGCTGGCTCCTCCTCTCCTCTCATCTGTCCCAGGTGATGTTATGTACAAGCATCTGGGGTGGGCGGGAGGGAAGGAGGAGCCAGCAAGGAGCAGCGCGCTGTGAGAGGTATTATCACATCCGCGTCCTGCTGAATCCCTGTTAGACTGCATCATGTATTGCAGGTGCAGAGGCTCTCATGGGCCCCCTAGCCGCACGTGCCCTCGGTCAGTGACCGATGGGTCAGTCCACCCTTGGATGACACCAGGGAGGGAAAAATGGCTAATTGGGCCCAATTTGGACATTTTCACTTAGGGGTGTACTCACTTTTGTTGCCAGCGGTTTAGACATTAATGGCTGTGTTGAGTTATTTTGAGGGGACAGCAAATTTACACTGTTATACAAGCTGTACACTCACTACTTTACATTGTAGCAAAGTGTTATGCCCTGTACACACGGTCGGAAAATCCGACTAGAAAATCCATCAGATTTTTTCCGACGGATTTTGTCCCACACTGGTGTTGCATACACACGGTCGGACAAAGTTGTCGGAAAATCCGATCATTCTGAACGTGGTGACGTTTGTTGCCTACGACGGGACTACGTAGAGGCTAGTAGCCAATAGCTTTGGTCTTGTAATGTGATCTGAGCATGCGTGGCACTTTGTCCGTCGGAATTCGCTACACACGATCGGAAAAAAGTCCGATAGGACTTTGTTGTCGAAAATTTGAGAGCAGGAGATAAAACTTTGTCCGTCGGAAAATCCGACGGAAAAAGTCCGATGGAGTCTACACACGAATTTCCGACAACATTGTCCGATAGGACATTTTTCAGTGTGTATGGGGCATAAGTGTAATTCTTCAGTTTTGTCACATGAAAAGATATAATAAAATATTTACATAAAAGTGAGGGGTGTACTCACTTTTGTGAGATACTGTATAAATAAATATATTTTTTCAAAATTGTCGGTCTTTTTTTGTTTATAGTGCAAAAAAAAAAAAAACCCCAGTGGGCATCAAATATCCCCAAAAGAAAGCTCTATTTGTAGGACAAAAAAAAAAAAAAGACATAAATTTCATTTATTTACAACTTTGTATGACCGCACAACTGCCAGTTAAAGTAACACAGTGCCAAAAAGCAAAAAAATGCCTGGTCATGAAGCAGGCATACATTTTCTGGAGGGCAAGTGGTTAAATAAATTTTACTCTTAATAACAGGACACAATAAATGTTAAGGACATGTCTCTCTATGGCTGCTTTGCTGGTTCTGTTTTGCATTTCAGGTGACAAGCTGCCTGTTGTTACTAAGAAGATTTACCTGAGCTGCCGAGCACTCGATTAGTGACAAATCTTTTGGCGGGAAACATCTAGCCAATAAACTGTAACCTTTCCCTTGTATATATGTATAAAGGACTAATTCCCCTGCTGGATGAACTGGCTCAGCCATTTAATGAATTCATTTTTTAATCCCCCCCCCTTATTTTTTACTAGTGACATCTTCATTTCCATCTGTGCACCCTGTCCCTGTATTTTGCCCCTCAGCCCTGAAGTGACAGGGCTACCCTGTATACTGAGCAGTAGCCTACCTGAGGTCTGTCAGGGGACTTTTCATCTACCTGTGGGCAGACCAGGACCTGCAGCAGAACCTTCATGAGCAGCATCAGGACTGTCACCTTTGTCCGGGGGGGATGGAGGCATTGTCGTACTGCGTGGTCAAGATGACTGCCAAGAATCAGCACATCACTCTCCAAGAGACTGCCAGGCAAACAGGTAGATGCAGAAGATGGCGAAGCTGGACCAGAAGTGCCTGAGCATATCATCACCACTGGGACCAGATAGCAAATAGGCCCTGTAGGGAACCAGAAGAGGAAGACCGCAGACTGGAAGTGTCACCATGCAGGCTGAAAGGGGGGGGGGGGGGTGCTACCATGGAAGAATGTGCAGGCTGAGGAAGCTCTGTTCCTGCCACTGCGAGTGAGATAGGCAGTGGCCTTAAAGTCGCTACCACAACCCAACAGCCTGTCGCCTTTCTATCAGGACCCTCATAATCATCACAGGCTGGGGGTGAGTAGGGGCTTGTTTACACTTGATTCAAAATGTGGCATTGGACAAACGCTCTGAATGCCAATCAAAGCACCTGTCATTAACTAGTAGCCGACCGCCCACTGTCAATTGACGGCGGAGCGGTGCGGCTCTTGTGGCGGGACACCTACATATGACGTTGTCTACATTTTGGCCACTAGGGGGGCGCACGGGAGGCGTGGGCGTGTGCCCGCCGCATCATTGGGGACCCGATGCGCGTGCCCGGCGGCCGCGATGTCTGCCGGGCACCCGCGATTGCCCAGTAACTGAGCAGGACGTGGATCTGTGTATGTAAACACACAGATCCACGTCCTGTCACTGGAGAGGAGACCGATGGTGTGTCCCTTGTACATAGGGACACCGATCGGTCCCCTCCCCCAGTCAGTCCCCTCCCCCCACAGTTAGAATCACTAACATAGGGAACATATTAACCCCTGCAGCACCCCCTAGTGTTAACCCCTTCCCTGCCAGTCACATTTATACAGTAATCAATGCATTTTTATAGCACGGATCGCTGTATAAATGTGAATAGTCCCAAAAATGTGTCAAAAGTGTCCAATATGTCCACCGCAATGTCGCAGTCATGATAAAAAAAAAATTAAAAAAAAAAAAAAAAAAAAAAAAAATCGCAGATCGCCGCCATTACTAGTAAAAAAAATAAATAAAAATGCTATAAATCTATCCCCTATTTTGTAGACGCTATAACTTTTGCGCAAACCAATCAATATACTCTTATTGCGATTTTTTTTTACCAAAATATGTAGAAGAATACGTATCGGCCTAAACTGAGGAAAAAATTCGTTTAAAAAAAAAAAAATTGGATATTTATTATAATAAAAAGTAAAAAATATTATATTTTTTCAAACTTGTCCCTCTTCTTTTGTTTATAGCGCAAGAAATAAAAAACCGCAGAGGTGATCAAATACCACCAAAATAAAGCTCTATCTGTGGGGAAAAAATTATAAAAATTTTATTTGGGTACAGCGTTGCATGACCGCGCAATTGTCATTCAAAATGCGACAGTGCTGAAAGCTGAAAAATGGCTTGGTCAGGAAGGAGGTGTTCGTGCCTGGTAGGCAAGTGGTTAAATAGAATGGTAAGCTTACAGTTCTGTTTAAATGTTGCGTTTGCTTCAAAAATTATACCCCATGTCGCTATTTGGTGCTTCAAAGCCTCCATAGAAGTCTATGTCAAAGCTCGCTTATAGCACCTTCAGCTTTTGAGAGGCTTTTATTCAGCTTGGTTTTGTTTTGTAGATATTGCAGGTATGATGTATCCCAGGATGCACTGGTAAAGTAACACATGAACCAGAAAGATGTCCTCACCAGTCACTTCCGATTCATGTGAATATATTCTAGGAGTGTCTGGTGTAGATGTCACATCTAGTGTACAGCATGGAGCAGCAGGAAGGTGAACAGGGTCTGGAACGGAGCAACTGGCACTGCAGAAGGCACACGTGGTGTGTAACATGGGAACGCTACAGCAGAAGGTGAGCAGAGACAGGAGAGGACTGAGCGGCAGAGGATCAACAGAGGCGGCGGACCAGAGCAGGAGAAACTAGCAGGTGTCACACATGGTGAGCTGCATTTGAGCAATATAGTGAGAGGTGAGCGAGTACCGGAAAGAGAGGAGGATCAGCAAACAAGGGGGGGGGGGGATCAGAAGAGCTGGGGGACCAGAGCAGGAGAAACTAGATTTCACACATGATGAGCTGCATGGGAGCAATATAGTGAGAGGTGAGCGAGTACCGGAAAGAGAGGAGGACCAGCAAACCAGGGGGGGGGGGGGGGGGGAATCAGCAGAGCTGGAGGACCAGAGCAGGAGAAACTAGATTTCACACATGATGAGCAGCATGAGGACAATATAGTGAGAGGTGAGCAAGGACCGGAAAAAGAGAGGGGTATCAGCAAACCAGAGAATCAGCAGAGCTGGGGGTTACTACTGAGCAGGAGATCAGCAGAGCTGGGGGTTAATACTGAGTGGGGGCATCAGCAGACCTGGAGGTACTACTGGGCAGGAGATATGCTGAACAAGTGTACTAATGAACTGGGGATCTGCTGAAAATGGGTACTTATAAGCAGGGGTTCTACTGGGCCCTTTTAAAACAAATAGAAAATCAACACACACACACACACACACACACACACACACACACACACACACTACACACACACACACACACACACAGGGCATTTGCTAAGCTTCATTAAAGCTTCAAAAAAGCATCACTAAAACACCACTGAAGCATCAAAAACTTATCCAAAAAGCATCTTGAAGCGGTAGGTGCTTTTATTTTTTAATAAAAATGTTCATAGAAAAGGTTACAAAATAGGCATACCCGGGCTGAAAATAGTACAAACACAAAACAAAAAATAATAACAGCTGAGCGCTCAACATCCTCGCTAAGCGGTAGGCATTTTAAATGTGTGTTAAAGTTGAAGCAAGTGTAAACGAGCCCTTAGTAAATCACAGTGCATTTCTACTACAGTGATGCAGAAATCTGCGCTACAAAAAACTGTTGTCTGGTAGGAAGTTCTCAAAACCAGTGAGCATGGTAAAAAGTTATCCCCTGGTTAAAGTGGTTGTAAAGTCAGGTTTTTTATCTTAATGCATTCTATGCATTAAGATATAAAGCCTTCTGTGTGAAGCAGCCCCCCTAATATTTACCAGAGCCCATCGCGATACAGCGATGTTGCACGAGAGACTCAACTGTCTGGGACTCTTTCTCCTCATTGGCTGAGACAGCAGCGAAGCGCTATTGGCTCCCAAGCAATCACAGTCAGTGTGCCAATGAGGGGAGAGAGGGGGTGGAGCCACGGCTCTGTGTCTGAATGGACACACAGGAGCAGCAGCTCAGCTCAGGTGTCCCTTTAGAAATCTGCTTGCTATGGAGGCACTCAACTGGAGGGTGGGCCTGGGAAAAGCAGGATCCGGACTGCTCTGTGCAAAATCTATGCACAGAGCAGGTATAACATTTTTTTTACTTAAAAATAACAGAGACTTTAGTATTGCGTATTATTATGCCTATGTAGCACCCTGGTGTTTAGGCAGGGTTGCTAACAAATTTAGTTTGCCAGGTAGTATTTGTCCTGGCTGATTGATAGAAGATCCACTGAGTCCTCCCTAAATTCTGGAATTGCTGCACCTTTTCTCTTCTGTCACTAGGTGGTACTGTGGCTAGTTACATTAGACTGACGAGGGCTTAGCAAGGTCAGATCATGAATGGATAGGGTGTCTCAGCCAAATTGGCAGGGGTTTCTTTTAGTCCCTTGGCCTGCTGGGAGAGTCTATTTATTTGGGTGGAATCAGGTGATCAGGGTTCTGTGCCACCTGGACGGCTGTCTGGGTGGATGTGTGTTATGTCCCCCTGGGTTGCTAGGCCAGAAGACAGAGGCCTATCCCGCAGACACCTGGCTGCTAGGCTGCCTATCCAGGAGCAGAAGAAACAGCATAGGGTTGGGACTGCAGGATTGGAGTCCAACCGAAATGTGAAGTTTCAGCCAAACAGGGCACTAGTTATAGTCGGAGGTAGAGGGGAAGCTGTCGCCACTAAGAGACCATCCACCTTTTTACCGGAGACTACTGTGAGTAAGCTGAAGTACCAGAGCAGTCTTCTCACCACCCAGGGATGGTGAAGAAGTGGGAAAGCATGAGAAAGTGCCAAGCCAGGAACCCAGCAGGTTAGCGGGGGTGACGCTTGAGGAGTATACAGCGGGATAGCTGTGGAAGAGCTCAGGAGATCCAGTGAGGACTGGGATCTGGAAGTCTAGTGAGAGACTGGGAGCTCAGTGAGTGAAGAGCTACAGTGGGATAAGTTGAGATAAGAGAAGGACTATTCTGTGTTACCAAGAGTTATGTACAACTTCCTTTAGTGACTGTTGCAAGATTAATTGCCATAAGAGACAGTGGTCCTACCTATGCAGAAGTGTTATCCGGCTGGAGGCCTTCCACTGTATAGCTGTCTACCTATAGTGTCTCGGAGTCTGACAATTATCATTGCATCTACCCAAGGGTGTCTTGGGCCTAACCCGCTCTCCCACAGTTCTTGTTAAAAGACAATAAATCTCTTGTTCGCATTCAAAAAGTGACTGGCCCCCATCATTTCATCTTGCATTACACCCACCATGCCTGGTAACCCACACTACAAGGAAGGATGTCAGCTCTCCCTAACCCTGGAGGTCACCATTGGGGGCCCGGGACTTTGCTAAATTCGCGCCCAACATGGGGCAAAGGCGTTATTCCTGCAGCGGTCGCCCATAGCAACCGGCTACAGCTACATCTGGATTTTGTCTGGCTCCGTGGGAAGGTGGCAAGTAATCTTTACTGCGTATAGACGGTGTTATTGTGCATTCCAACAATGTGGGGAAGAACCAACATGTCTCATTGCTCAAGGGAGAGGGTCAGCCTGGTCTTGTGTCACTTTACACCAGTGATGCTGGGGTTTAAATGGGCTCCATTAAAGTTTTGGCGTGCTGTGGGTAGAAAGAGGTGGGCGCTGAAGTTTAGAGAGCCTATACAGCAATCCCTTGGCAGAGGGAGGAGATACTGCTTTGCAGAGGAGGATAAGGAAGTGCTGCCACGCGATCCGATTGTTGGATGAAGAAGGATAGCCTTGCCTTGTATACGGCCAGAGGCTACGAAGCTTTGGGATTGATCTGCAGGAAGTGTTCTGGTTTGGCCACGCATCTGTGGTCTTGGATCATCTGTGGACACTGCAGTGAAACCCTTGTTCGAGGTAGTCTCACCAGCCCAACCTCCACGGACACTACAAGCGGATTGGGGCAGGAATGTCACCATCCCTGCTGGGGACAGCATCAAGAGTCCCCCAGCTATCACATGGCTTGTGCGAGAAGCTGCTCCTCTCATCTATGTGGCTGCTCCAGGGCACCGCGCTCCAGTTACCCCTCAAGGTCGTGGTCGGGCCCACCTGCATTCCTTGATGATGGAACCTCCTGGTGGAAAGACGCCGGAGTCGGGTAAGCCTGAAATGGGTGAAAGTAGTTTGCCAGTGGGTACCTGTGGCAAGTAAGGGGGATAAGGTTGCTTTGCCAGTTGATGTTAGCTCAAAGCGCAACCTGCTCCCGGCCAAAGGGTGCTCCACTAGCTCGGATTTGGATATTTAGTCCAATAAAATCTCTTCTGTTCTCAGACACTTTATCATGGACTGGAAAGTGGACTGATAGTGAAGAGGAACAAGTGTGAGACTTAGAGGAGGATGAAATTCCTTCTGTGCCAGCTGCCAGTGTTAAAATTAAACTGTCCGCCAGTGCAGCTCCATGTTTGTGTATCACTAAATCCTTTGAGGAGGATCGTTGGCAAGCTGGGTCCTTAAAGCTGTGATAGCCAAGCCAACCTTATTGACCAAGTATGATTGCAAACCTGATAACATTGCTGGACACCCGGTTCAATGCACACCTAATGCACAGGTTTTACTCGGGTATGGAGACCCTAAAATGCTGCCCAGGCTGTCTAAGCTACAACGGATAGTCATTAACTACTTCCCACCTGGCCACTGTACATATACGGCCGGGTGGGAGCCGTCTACTTCTGATAGGACGTTCCGGAACGTCCTTCAGAAGTAGAGGGATCACGCGCGCGCGTGCCCGATGCGGCCGCGTCACCCGGACACGGCGCATCTCGGATCGGCAGGAGGGCTCGTGATTGGCCCTCCTGATCACATGACGGCCGTGTCGAATCACAGCCGTCATGTGATGTAAACAAACAGCCGTTTGCTAGGCAATCGGCTCTCCTCTCCTCACACGGAAGTCGTCGGTGAGGAGAGGAGAGAGGATCGCTGCAGCCGGCTGGTGATCAGTGAGTATTAGCTCTTTTTTTTACAGCTTTTTACTCACTGATCACCAGTAGTGTCCCCACAGTGTAAACACACAGGTCCCCACACATGTCCCCAAATAATAAAAACACATGTCCCAGTAAAATAACATGTGCCAATGATTATCTGCACACATATGTCCGTGATCACCTGCACACATCTGTACATGATCATTTGCGTACATATGTCCGTGATCATGCGAACCAATTATTATACACTTAACGGAATTTTTTTTACTAAAAACATGTAGCAGAATACATTTTGGCTTAAATTTATGACAAAATTTGATTTTATTGGATTTCTTTTAACCACTTCAATACCAGGCACTTAGACACCTTCCCGCCCCAAGCCAATTTTCAGCTTTCAGCGCTGTCGCAATTCGAATGACAATTGCGTGGTCATTTGAAAAAGTAATTTTATCCCCGTATCACCGCGTAATGGTGTTGCGGATACGGTACGATGTATAAAAATGCTTGCCACGTCCCGAAAATTGTAGTCTAAATATTGGGTATTTTGTCAACAGATTAATGTTGGAGAATGATGGACTTTTTAGGCGTCAGATAGATATAACAAGTTTTTTTATTAAAAACATATAAAAAAAGAAATATAAAAATAAAATATAAATCTAAAACAGATTGTTTGGAAATAACAACCTGGCACACTATAGAAATATTTAACAGGCTGATGTATAAGTACGCTCAGATAGTAACAAAGTGGTTCCAATGAAGTCACTGTATAATCATTCAAATTTCCTTAGAAAGATTGTGACATTAAAGTAAACAAAAAACACACTAAACCAACAGTGAGCGATACAATCATACAAAAGAACAGCTTGTTTGTAGTTGCTCTATAGAAATATTTAACAGGCTGATGTATAAGTACGCTCAGATAGTAACAAAGTGGTTCCAATGAAGTCACTGTATAATCATTCAAATTTCCTTAGAAAGATTGTGACATTAAAGTAAACAAAAAACACACTAAACCAACAGTGAGCGATACAATCATACAAAAGAACAGCTTGTTTGTAGTTGCTCTACATGTTACGCATCCTAAGACGCTTCCTCAGGAGCTTTCTATATTGGGGGTAAAAAGAAAAGCAAATATAAAATAAGAGAACGATACATAAAATATGACATAGTCGAATGTAACATTGGGTCGAAGGCATCCCGAGGCGTGGGAACGTCGACCGCCATCAAAGGGGGGGGGGGGGGGGGGGAAGGGGAAGAAAAGAAAGAGAAGGAGGGGAAGTGATAGCAGAGCAGAAAAGAAAAAAAGGGGGGGGTTTATGGAAGAGAGGGGGGTTTTTGTTTGTGTGGGGTGAGAAGATAGGAAATGAGATTGGGTGAGACAGGAATGAGAACAAGGAGAAGGAGAGATAAGAGAAGATTATTATTCAGCAGAGTGAAAAAGTGTGCATTATGGGAACGAGTGCAACATAATCAATTGCATAGTAAGTGTGGTATTAAATGTATACTTACAATCCCTATAGAGGGGAGGGAGTTTAGTAGAGCGGGGAGCCAAAATACGTTTGTCAGCAGGGGTACTCTGGACATATATATATGTCAGTAGGCCGAGGAGTTCTGTATTAATAATTGCGTGGTCATGCTACACTGTACCCAAACAAATTTTTTTATCATTTTGTTCCAACAAATAGAGCTTTCTTTTGGTGGTATTTGATCACCTCTGCGATTTTTATTTTTTGCGCAACAAACAAAAAAAGACCGAAAATTTGGCAAAAAAACTAGTTTTTCTTTGTCACTGTTAATTTTTTTTGTAAATAAGTGCGTTTTCTTCTTCAATGACGGGCACTGATAAGGCGGCACTAATGGGCACTGATAAGGCAGCACTGATGGGCACCGATGAGGTGGCACCGATGAGGTGGCACTGATAGGCGGCACTGATAGGCGGCACTGATGGGCATTGATAGGTGGCACTGGTAAGGCGGCACTGACGGGTACTTATGGGTGACACTGATGCACACATATAGGTGGCACTGATAGGTGGCATGGATGGGCACTGATAGGTGGGCATGGGTGGGCACTGATAGGTGGCACTGATGGACGGTGATGAGTGACACTGATGGGTGGCATTGCTGGGCATCCCTTTTTTAAACTTTTTTTTTAATTAAATATGATGTGCCAATCAGTGCCCATCTGTGGGCACTGATTGGCATATTTTTTGCATTTTTTTTAACATGTGGATGGCCATGGGGGATGTACCTGGCCATCCACATGCTGGGGGCTTCCCTGGTGGTCCTGGGGGCTTCCCTGGTGGTCTAGTGTGGGCATCTGAGGGGGGCTGCGCTGATAAACAATCAGCGCATACCCCCCCTGTCAGGAGAGCCGCTGATCGGCTCTCCTCTACTCGCGTCTGTCAGACGCGAGTGAGGAAAAGCCGATCAACGGCTCTTCCTGTGTACATCGTGATCAGCCGTGATTGGACACGGCTGATCACGTGGTAAAGAGCCTCCGCGGAGGCTCTTTACCGAGATCAGTGTAGCGGTGTGTCACTGACACACCGCTCCACCGATCGCCGCGATGCGCACCCCCACGGGCGCGCGGCGGCTGCTATCCTGAAGGACGTCATATGACGCCCAGTCAGGATAACGATCCCACTTCCCGGACGTCAATCTGCTATTGACCGAGTGGGAAGTGGTTAAAAAAGAAAGGAGAAAATATTGTTTTTTTTCAAAATTTCCGCTATGTTTTCGCTTATATCGCAAAAAATAAAAAACGGAGTCGCAAATAAAATACCACCAAACTAAAGCTCTATTTGTGCGAACAAAATGGTAAAAAATTCATTTGGTTACAGCATTGCATGACCGCGCAATTGTCACTGAAAGTGCGAGAGCGCTGAAAGCTGAAAATTGGTCTGGGAAGGAAGGGGGCGAAAGTGCCCAGTATTGTAGTGGTTAAGAAAGTGGCTGAAGATTATGGCTACTTGTACCCTTATTTACCAGCTCGGCTAGAGGAGGAGATTCAAGAAAAGAAAGCACAGTGGGTGGATGTGGCTGTGCAGAGTTGTCAGGATTCCTCTACACCGCGACATCAAAAAGTTGTCACCCAGATAGGCTAAAAAGTATGCTTCTGTCCTGCAAATTTGGGACTAGTCAAATTAATCCAGACTGTCTCATTATCCGCAGGCCTAATAAGAAAGACATTCAGCATTGTGTTACCACTGTTAATTCAAGAGGGGAAACACTATAGTTACCAGATCCCAGGTATTACTGGTTAATACTTTGAACTGTGTCAAGCTACAAAAATCACTGTGAATTATAAAATGTGTGCTTTGTGGAGTTAGGGTGCTTATGAAGGCTACTCCATTTTCAAGAAGAAAGTTGCTTGTGGGGACATTCCCGTTTGGCTGTACTGCATTCTGCTGGCAGTAGTCAGGAGTGCCCACCTGAGTCATACTGACCTGGGTTCTGAAATTGCCAGTGTGCCTCCCTTTGAAAAGTGACACGCTGATTTGCAGCTGAGAGATTTCAGCATGTCCTGTTCTTCATCAACTATTCTCAGTCCCCGGGCTGTGTTGTGGACAGACTGAGATTCCAGATCTGTTGAGGGACATTGCCTTCAGGAAGTGGGGTCCCTTGCACCATGGTATGGCTTATTGCTGTTGATTACAGCCATGTCTTCTGTCCCTGCAAAGAAGGGAGACTGCTGGGAATGTTTCTAATATGTGATTGCACCCCAAGTGAAATATTGATGTACTTTGGGGCTCCATGGACACTGGGGTGTTAGATAGGTAGGATAATCTGTGGCAACACTCACCTTAAACTTGATAATGGACTAAACGAAAAAAAAAAAAATACTATACAAAACACACAAGGACTGTTTCCTGGATATATTGACCATCAGGTGGCATGAGAGTGCCAACCTGAGTAAGTCCTGGGTCACATTATGTAAAATGTTTAATAGGAGCTGCTAAGTTTTTTTTTTTTTTCCCCTCTAGGATTGTCAAGGAAAACGGGTGGAACCCTCAAGGGGATGGGGCCCCATTTTATCTGTACATGTGCTTAGATATAGGTCATGTTTACGAGATATATATATATATATATATATATATATATATATATATATATATATATATATATATATATATATATATATATATATATCAGGGTTGCCAACTGCCAGTAAATTTACTGACCGTTTGTAAAAAATCTGCGATTTTTTACAATTGCCAGTAAATATCAGGAGCTGATAATTTCATGCAGTGTTGACCTTTTGAGTGTAAATCAAGTAAATTACTTTGTTATAGGTATTGTCAGTGTTTTCATATCATGTTTATACTGTTCAAATATTCACTGTGTTAGTTTTCAATTGGAGTTCTGTAATTTTTCTGGTTGTCGGTAAAAAATGTGCTCCATCAGTAAATTTTCCATGTTTTGCCAGTAAAAAATGCTGCTGCAGGAGGTTGGCAACCCTGATATATATATATATATATATATATATATATATATATATATTTATATATATATTTTATGCAGTCCATTTCTTCTCTCTCAGGTGTTTCTTCACCCATTACGTCTTCCTTGGCCAAGGAGAGACGTCGATTTCAGCTTGTATAACAATGCTAATTCATTTCCAGGTGTACATAGTAGATATAAGGCTATATATAGGATATAAGGCTACTGTTCTGTATTCCCCTCACTTGTTCGGGTGGTACGCCACAGGTAAAACTGTATACATCTTTTGCTATTTATCTGCCACTTGCTCATGTACATATGTTATGTATATTTACTTCATGTGGTACGCCATGTGTATTGTTACTTTGTTTATATTTCCCTGTACTTAGCTGCTGGGATTTAAAAAAAAAAAACAAAAAAAAAAAAAAAGGCAGATGGTATTTCCTGATGACCAGGGGGGCCCAAATGAAGCATAAAGCAGTGGGAGACCCTCCTGCTATATAGGCTTGTTTACTCAAAGAATCAGCCAGTAAGGGGGGGTATATAGGTATAATATACGTATGATGTCTCATATGGAATTATCATTATGAGGGAAGAGACTGGGCAATGATTCAACCAAAATGGGTAGCAGAACAAGCAATCATCCCTCCTATAAACAAGTGAACATAAGCTTGTCCAGTGTTGGTAAATAAACCCCCTCCATAATGGAGACCCGTCAAACTACCATGTCTCCTTCCAAAATCAGGTGGCAAAGGAGTCTATTTTGACACAGTACTCACCAGCAGTAGAGTCAAATGCAAAGGGATTTCAGTGCAATAGAGAGGGAGAGGAGAGGGGCAAACCCTCTCTCAGGAATGGTGGCTTGAGGAGTATACAGAAGGACTATTCTGTGTTACCAAGAGTCAGAGGCCTAACTAGAACCTTAAAGGCTCCGATGCAAGAAACCACGAAGGGCCCCCCTGACCCTCCGAGCCCGGTGGCGGAACAACAGGGCACGGTCGCAAGTGGGTGGCTGCATATAAAGGAAATCGATTTCTCTGATTCCCCCCCCCCCCCCTCGCTTCTCCTCCTCTCCCTCCCACAGGCATTCAGCGGCTGCAGGAGGAAAATGGAGAGATGGGTTCCTCTATGTCGGTGTTTCTCAATCTTTTTCCAGTCAGGGCACCCTTGAAGTACACCCCTAGGTGAATGGGGCTGCACTGCAACAACTCCACAACTGTGTGCATTGCATGCAGTTGCAGCATAGTGATGATGCATTTAAGGGGTTAAAACAGGCGGTCAATTGGCAACATATTGCCTCTTGACCGGCTGTCAAATGCCTTTGAAAAGCGATCTGAGCATGGATCGCTTTTCAGGAGGAACAGCATTTTTTTGCTGGTACTATGAACAAGCAAAAAAAAATAATTGTACACATATAGGGGGTCAGGATTAAATGTGCATACATACATGTAAAACACACACACACACACATATATACATATACTGCCACTGTAAATCCCCCCGCCCGTTTGCCATCTGCCCCCCCACCCCCCCTCGCACTGCCCGGTACTTACCCTGTCTTGGTGGGGCAGCAGGTGACGGCCACGAGCGGGGTCATCCATGCATCTCCTGACGTCCTCTCCTCCTGGTAGGCGTCCAAAAGCCACGCCTACCGTTTCAGCCAATCAGGTGACAGGGAAATTCCGAACGTCAAGAGCGCGGTGATGTACAACACGTACGACGAGTCGAGAAAAATGAAGTTTAATAGCCAGTGCGGCTCTTCTGCTTGATTCCGCGCATGTGTGGAATTTTGTGCATCGGAATTGTGTACAAATTGTGTCAGGGGCCTCAAATGTGGCCCCTGACATCACCAAGGAGCCACACATATTGTATAGTATATGTAATGCTTGAGAGGACTGTCAGAAACTGCTGACCTAATAGAGGAAATGAGGGTCAGAGAGTGTGGACAGGACACATTGTTGGCTAGGGATATCACACTTTTTAACCACTTAATAACCGTCCCATAGCCGAATGACGGCTACAGGGCGGTTTGTTAACTCGACAATGGGGCACAGCCCCCCCCCCCCAGTGACACCAACAACGGGGAACAGTCCCCCCCCAGTGACACCAACAACGGGGAACAGTCCCCCCCCAGTGACACCAACAATGGGGCACAGCCCCCCCCCCAGTGACACCAACAACGAGAACAGTCCCCCCCCCCCAGTGACACCGACGATGGGGCACAATTCTTCCCACCAAATGACACCAACGACTGGGCAATATTCCGCTCACTAACACCAAAGATGGGACATTGTTCACTCCCATTTTCTGCTATCAGAGGCCACAGTCCAGCCCCTCTAAAGTCTGAAGGGAAGTAAAATGGCCCTTAGAAAGTTTGGAGACCCCCTGCTGTAGCCCTCCTCATGTTTGGACTGCCAGTGCCTACCTGTATCCACTGTTAAGTTTGGCCTCTTTAATACACACAGCAGACACTGACATTGATCCGACATGCAGCAACTAAGTATAAAGATTTCTGTGTTAAAAAAATGTAAGAAGTGAAGGATGTTCTAAATTTGGGTGGAGTTGATTTTCAACTTGGCCTGGGATATACTGCTTGATAGTGTAGTAGGTGATACCACCCAACCTATAGGAGCTCTGAGTTCTCCCCAGCACATGCTTGCTTAATTGTGCACTGCGTACCACCTGCTCTGACTTCCATGTGTGTTTTAATATAGCAGAGGGGGAGCACAGCATCAGGCTGTGCATTATGGTCTGGATTCACAAACTTTTAGGACAATCATACCCCTTTAGCCTCTGGGAGACACAAGACATCATCAGTGGGAGATTCAGCTCACAGGTGTCCATCCAATACTGAACTACCTGCAATTGTCAGGCCATTTAAAAGATTGCTCACAGAAATGATCTGTGGCATGATTAAGCTGTGATATTTGGAAGTGTTTGCTGATCAAGCAAGACCAGAATTTATACAGGGTCAGCTATAAATCAAGAGGCTGATCATTTTTAGATTGGTTAAACAGATACCTTATTAAAATAATTGCTTGATCTTTAATATTTCTGATGCTTTTTTTTTTTTTGCAGTGTAATGTATACTGAATCGGTGCACCATGTTAAGCCGGCAACTGCACTCATCTATTGCAAATCCTCCACCCCCGGAATACATTAATCGGAATAAGACTGGACGCCTGACCAATCAACTACAATACCTAGAAAAGATTGTATTAAAGGAGTTATGGAAGCACAATTTTTCGTGGCCGTTCCAGCAGCCTGTGGATGCTGTAAAGCTGAACCTCCCTGTAAGTCTAAAAAATGGAAAATGTGTAATGTTGGCTAGATGTTGTGATTGCATTGTAAAGTTTCTTTTTGCACCCTTGTGTAGATCCCTGGTGTCCAACCTGTGGCCCAGGGGCTGTATGCGGCCCTTTGTGTGGCTCTCAGGGGCCACAGCAGACACTGATCTGTGTTTCCCTATTGCCCTGTTAATAACAGGGATTTCTAGTAGTTTTATGCAATATGTCTCCAGTCTATGACTGTTTTTTCAGAAGCATTTCCACAGTCCCCCCAGCAACTCCTATAGCATGATCACACTCACTGACAGTCTCCTGCAGCATGTCTGTAGTCTGTGACATTCTCTTGTATCATGTCTGCAGTCTCTGAATATTTCCTATACTATGTCTGCAATCTCTGACCATCTTGGTTTCAAGTCTACAGTCTCTGACTATCTCCTGTACCATGTTTACAGTCTCTGATCATCTCTTGTGTCATGCCGATAGTTTCATAGTTAGTAAGGTTGAATAAAGACCCCAGTCCATCCAGTTCAACCTGAGCAAGTGTCTACAACTGTCCCTATCCCTGTACATTGCACACTCACATTGGTCCCCATTCATATACTAGGGCCAATTTTTTTATTTTTTTTTGGACAGAAGCCAATTAACCTACCTGCATGGTCTTTGACTATAACCTGCGTCTGTTGTCTCTGACACTAAATATTCACTAAAATGAATGTGCAGCCCTTTGGTGATGTTGGGGGGCCGCACTGGAGAACCTGCATATCAGAAAAGTTAACCACCACTGGTCTAAATGGGTTGAACCAATATTTTACTTTTCAGTTTACATTGGGCAGTAAGGGTCATTTGTCCTTATGTGTAAATGTGTTAATTGGCTCTTTAAAAACCCAACAAACTGCGGTGCGTAGATGTGAAGCAGACACCTTTTGCCTTTTAGTTCTACTTTAAGGGCTTGTTCGCATCAGTGGGTGCATGTTATGGTCTGTATAATGTCCAATGTTAACCCTATGCATTACAGCAGCGCTGCGTTGATTTCTATTTTTGGGGTTTACACTGCGCAAAAAAATGCAGACCTGCTGCATTGTTATGTAACGCACATGTATAGTGTGAACTGGCCATATAGAAAATAAATTGTTTTTTTTATGTGCCCTTGCTGGTGTGAATAAATCCTAGCAGAATGAGGGTAAATTGACACACTAGGGCCCGAAATTTTTTATTTTGTGAGCCCTATTATATCCCACAGGATGGTTGAAACATACCACTAATGTTATAATGAATAGCCATCTATACCATCTGTATAAATAAAAAAAAATAAAAACTTGTTATACCTACTGAAGGCTAATGTTACATTCTTAGAGGCTATGCTGATTTGAACGACCGATGCATTCCTCTTGTATCAGTAATTTTTAGCCGAAAAATATGACCACAATTGTACTGCAGATCGAGTATTCCAAAGCAACAAAAATTAAAAAGTATTTTAGGTAGGTCAATAAAACACTATGGAATTCTATTTGTCATAAGAGAAGCATAGATTGCCATTGCTGAAAGTATTTTGGCCCTCTTGCTGTTCCTCTGGCTTCAATGATTTGAGGTACTGACTTAATACAAGTATGCGGATAAGTATTTTTGGCTTTATCTATAAATTTTTCTTGCGTCTGTGATTTTGAAATGATTATAGCCAGGCAACTAGCATTTTTCAGTAGGATGGCAGCCGTGTGTGTGTGTGTGTGTGTGTGTGTGTGTGTGTGTGTGTGTGTGTGTGTGTGTGTGTTTTGTGCGTAAATATGCTGTTTTTCAGAAGTAAGGGCTCTTTCACACAGACGGACCGTATACAGGTATCCCTATGGGATAGCGGGTGTCAGCGGATGAGCATCCGCGGACACCCGCTCTCGTCCGTGCCCGCCATGCTCCGTTTCTGCAGACGGAGGAAAACCCCATTTTTTCATCCGTCTGCAGAGCGGATCGGATGACGACGGACTCTACGGTCCGTCGTCACCCGATCTCCCATAGGGGAGAGCGGCGCTCTGACAGGTCCGTCCCTGCACTCCGTGCAGGGACGGACCTGTCATCTTCTGCTCAGCGGAAAACGCTACGGCGATCCCCGCTGAGCAAGCGGCTATCCACGGGGCGGATCTGCACTGATCCGCCCCGTGTGAAAGAGCCCTAAGGGGCTATTTTAACCCACAATATTGGGCCCATGTTTCTCCTTGCTTGTGCGTGGTTCCTAATGTAACTTGCTGTATATATGAATATACTGGTCTTCTTATCCGCTTCTATTTATTTTTTTTTTTTTTGCTCGAAAATTACTTTGAACCCCCAAATATAGATGTATATCTCTCTATTGCCCAATTGTTTGGTAAAATTATAAAAGATGATCTTATGCCGAGTACATAGATGCCAAACATGACGTGCTTTAAAATTGCGCCCAACCGTGCAGTGGCAACAAACTACATAGTGACACTGTTGAAAGGGTTAACTGGGGGTGATCAAGGGGTTAAACCTTTATTAGTGGGTTAATGGGGGGGGTACCCTAAAGCTACCTGGGCCTACTACTAACTGCCCTAATGCTGATTAGTGTCACAAGTGACACCAATGCAGTGATCAGTGAAAAAATCTGAAAACTGCAATTAGTGACAGGGAGTGAAGGGGGTTAACTGAGGGGGCGATTGGGGGATGGTGAAATGTGTGCTGTCAGTGTAGTGTTGGTGCAACTCTCACGTTTTGGGTGTCCTCTCTTCTCGCTCTGGAACCAAAAAGAATTCCACGAGAGGAGGAGACATCACTTCCTCTCCCTGTGTTTACATTTACAGGCAGAGGAAGCATTTTCATTTGCCAGAACCGATCAGCAGATCCAGGCCAGAAATCATTGGCCTGGACCTGAAGACTGATCGGTTCTGCAACTAATCCAATCACCGCAGGGGCACACGTGATGTACAGATACGTTGCTTTGCGCAGCGGTGCCATCCTGCTGGCGTATATCAGCGTGAGCCGGTCGGCAAGTGGTTAAAGGTAAAATCAGGTTAAGGATTAATGTAAGGGCTTATGTCAATGATCAGGTTGTGTTGAGAACCATTTTTAGTCTGTATTCCATTTTGTCCATATCCTCTCGTGCCCTAGCAGTGTGGGTCGTATGAGGAGATCTCTGGCACCTTGGGTCTCAAGACCAGCAGTTTTTCAGCTTTTAATTAGGGGGTTAAGGTGAGGCAGTACATTGTGGGTACAGACTTGTTCTTGAGAATGTAAGAAGCAGGCAAAAGTATTGGGGCCCGCTTTCTTGGGAATGGGGCCACCTAGCCCCTTCTGTTAGGTAGTGAAGAGTAAAGAAGGTTTAGGTAAGGGTGGGCGGTTCTGGACAGGTAATTGGGTCAGGTACAGGTGTGGGGTATCCAATAGGTAGCAAGGGGAAGGTTCTGGTTCCACAAGGAAGGCTATATAAGGGCTGCAGAGGGTCTTTGGCGTACTCTGCAGCGGCCCAGGAAGAAGTAAAGAAGAGCTGCACTTGCCTACGATGGAAGCCCTGATCCGTGGCCTCGTGGAGAGAGCAGAGAGCCGAGGGGTGTTTAGCCTGGCTGCAGCACTGCCTGGAGATGCCTGTAGAAGAGGAGGAGGAGTGGGGGATGGCCGTGGAGGAAGAAATGCAGCAGCATGGCGGGCACAGAGCAGGTCTCCCCTGGACGGCGAACACGGCGAAGTGTACCCCAGAACGTCAGAGCGAGGGCCGTGAGTATGCTGACAGTGCGGAGGCGGTCGGCGGGGAGGCGGAGCATGGACGGCGGCCTGAGCAGAAGAGGAGGCTCCGGTCACAATCCCCTGTGAAGAGGAGGTGCGGGACCTCGCGGCCTCAGGGAGGAAGAAAGGCAAGAATGGCCCCACCTGTTTTTGCGGGCGCCGGACATCAGGCGGCAGCTTCCTCTCAGCTGCTGGCTCTGCAGAGTGGCCTGGTTCCAGGCACACTGTTTAACAGGAGGGAGACAGGTCCTGTGACTTCAGAGCAGGCTACTGCAATAGCTTGGGGTACAGCTGCACCAGTGTCAGTGCATAGTACAGCTCCAGTTCCAGCGCCACTGCCAGGTCCGGTAGTGGTGCCAGCACTAGTACCAGTTCCAGTACCGTTTCAGCACCAGCCCCGGGTCCAGCAGGGTGAGTCTTTAATACATAATGTGTTGCCTGATGTTATGGGTTATCTGTCTGCTATTTCTGCTGCACTCTCTTCTGCTGGTATTCCTATGTCGGTAGGTTTACCTGTTTCTGCTGCTGCATCCTCCCTGGGCTCTAACTCCTGTTCTGTTCTTTTCATACTGCTAATGCTCCTGTTTCTAACATCACTGCTCCTGTGTCACACAGTTTATTAAGTAGCCCTGTGCATAGCCCTGATTTGCGCTCACATAGGGAGACGGCCAGGTTGTCAGTCCCTGATGTATGAAGGAAGTGTTACCATGTGAGATGCCCCCCTTGGGTTATCTTTTACCAGGGTCAGTGAAAGATAAAATTTGGGCTGGGGATTTTGTGCATATGCTATCCCTTCTTCCGACGTCAAAGGATTTTATTTTTAAAACTGAAAAAAGGGAGGACAGGCAGGAAGAGGATAGGCGCAGGCCTATTGCTCACTCATTTAATAATTGGCTGCGGGCATTTTTTTTTTTTTTTTTTTTTTTTCCAGCATACTGATTGAAAAGCAGCCTGAGCTGAGTGGAGGCCTTTTTCAGCATATGGATCATGTGCTGGAGGCTTCTAAAAGTTTTTTGGCGGATTGGGCTGGTATTTTTATGACGAGTCCTTTCGCCAGAAACTGGCGATTTGCTAAGATGGGGAATGAAGGATGTGGGCCTATGGCTGAATTTGATTGTCCCCCAGAGACCGACCATAGGTAAGTTGAGCCAGGCTAACCCTGTAAACGCAGGGTACCGCAGGGGTTGTTGCTTTGCATTTAATGAGGGTTCCTGTCGTTTTAATGCAACATGCAAGTATAGGCATGAATGCTCAGTTTTTGCGGGACCCCATCCGATGGTAAAATGTTTCAGGAAAACAGCGCCGCAGTCTTTGCGGGATATTTTTCCAAAAAGCCTGCACGCCGGTGAGGCTGGAAAGCATGCGCCCCTGGTTGGACCTGTACCTAAACAGGGAGAAGGCTCTTTTATTAATTGAGGGGTTTTCGTGCGGGAAAAGGTGTTTAAGGAAATAGCGGAAGGGCGGATGGCAGGACCTTTTTCCTTTGCCTCCTTTCCACAATTTCCGGATTTCACCGATTGGGGTGGTGCCTAAGAAGGAGCCGAACACCTTCAGGTTGATTCAGCACCTCTTTCCCCAAAGGGGGTTCACTGAATGACGACATTGACGGTGCTTCTTTCTTCGGTGGTTTATGCTACCTTTTGAGGAAGCTATCGTTAAGGTGAAGGCACAGGGCCGTGGGGCTCTTTTGGCTAAAGCATACATCAAGTCAGCCTTCCGGCTTATGCTCATCGCTCCGGCAGCGTTCAGTTTATTGGGTTTCTGTTTATGAAGGTGCTTATTTTTTCGACAAGTGCCTCCCAATGGGGTGTTCTTTGTCTTGTACGTATTTTGAGACGTTTTCTACTTTCCTACATTGGGTCATGTGTTTTGAGTCAGGACAGGATGCAGTGGTGCATTATTTAGACGATTTATTGTTTGTCGGCCCCGCAGATTTGGATCTCTGTTCCCGTTTGCATCTGTTTCCGGTAATTGCGGGCCATTTTGGTGTGCCCCTAGCAGGGGAAAAAACTTGTCTGCCTGCAACGCAGATGGAATTTTTGGGAATTGGGAAGAGTTTAGTCCTGCCTATGGCCAAGGTGGCGAGGATGTGGAACCTTTATCGCTTTCTTTTTGAGGAGGCAGGAGGTTCTCTTAAAAGAAATGCAGTCATTACTGGGCCTTTTGGCCTTTGCATGCAAAATCATGCCAGTGGGAAGAATGATTTTTTTTTTTTTTTTTGCGACGGTTATATCTCGCTACTTCTGGTTTGAAATCTCCGTTTGCACACATTCGTTTGTCGAAGGCTTTAAAGGACGATCTGGTGGTGTGGTATGATATTTTTTTTTTTTTTTTTGGTAGAATTCAATGGGAGGTCTTTTTTTTTTTTTTTTTTTTTTTTTTTCAGTCGGACTTTTTTTTTCCGCCTATTCACGGATGCAGCTGGTTCCAAGGGTTTTGGTGCTATTTTGGGGGTCCCATTGGAGCTGTGGTGCCTGGCCGGCGGCTTGGGTCCACAAAAAAGCTACGAGAAATATTGTGCTCCTCAAGCTTTTTCCAGTTTTGGTGGCTGTCTCGCTGTGGGGTCGGTTCTTTGCCAATAAGCGGATTTTGGTGGAGACCTATAATAAAGGGGTCCTTTTTGCAGTCAACTGTCTTTCGTCAGGTTCGTTATTTGTGGTTAAAATCCTGCAACATTTGTTTTATTTTTTTTTTTATGTCTGAAGTTTAACATATGGATTAAGGCACAATATACGCTGGGGGTGTTGAATATAGTGGCTGATTCTCTCGCTCTCTCGCTTCCCCCCCCCCCCGCATTTCCAGATGCATCATTTCCGGAGGAGGGCACTTGGTGCCCAGACTACCTGCGGGAGTTGATTTAACACCGTCTTGTGATGTCATCAGACAATCTGTGGCTCCTCATACATAGGTGGATTATTCTACCGCTTGGAGGAGGTGGTTTTCATCATTATGTTTGGATTCTGGGCCATTCCTACATATATACTTGGCACGAAAGCGTGCGGCTCAACGTGGGTATTCAACTAATCTGTCGTTACAGCCGTAATCCTTCACTGTATATTGGAAAGGTGTACAAGGCATGAGGTGGCACTGGCTTTATTTTCAACTGTCGCAGTTGTGCCAGGTTTGGCCACTTCCCTCGATACTGGTAGTGCATTTAGGTGGGAACGATCTAGGTAACACACTTTCGCTGGACTTGTCCTCGGTTAAGAGGGATCTGTCCTGTTTTCATTTAACCTCCCCTGGATACAGTCATCGTGTTTTTGGAGACAGTGCCACGATTGAGTTGACTGTCGTCTCCATTGCACAGGGTAATGGAAAAAAATGAGGAAGACGGTGAATCGGGGATTGGTAAAATGTATGTCATCCTTGGGCGGTTTTGCATATCGGCATGTGGATCTGGAAGGTGGGTTCTCAGGTTTGTATAGACAGGACCTAGGGTTGCAATACAGCATTGAGATCGCCGCGTATGTGGGGTAGGCCGGGCTTGTTGTGGGGACATATTCTGTGTTGGTACAGTGAAGTTGCCCGAGTTCCAAAAACTGGGCAAAGTTTATGATATATATATATATATATATATATAATATAGTTATGTTGTTAAACCAATAAAGTGCCGCGGCCATTTGTGCCAAATAAACTGATTTGGGTCTTTGGTTTGTTTGATTGTATCTGGGAAATGGGTGGGGGCGAGTGTGGCCTACAGTCCCAGGGAGGACTTAAAGTGGTTGTAAACCCTTACAAACCACTTTGATCTACAGGTAAGCCTAGATTAAAGCTTACCTGTAGGTCCAAAAAAATCTCCTAAACCTACACGGTTTAGGAGATATTTGCAAAAAGACAGGCACCGCTGTCTACGGGGCATGTGTCGTAGATGGCAGCGGCGAGCTCAGTGTGCCTGCGCGCCGCTAACGGCTATATGCCGCGAGTGGCGGCTCCCGTGCGCATACGCGGGAGTGACGTCATCGCGGCTCCGGCAAATCACAGCGCCATAGATGCCCACAAAGATGATGGAGGCTCCATACACAAGGGGACAGCGGTGACATCGCAGGCTCCTGTGTCAGGT
The DNA here is from genome assembly GCA_028564925.1 of Lithobates sylvaticus. Classification (NCBI taxonomy): domain Eukaryota; kingdom Metazoa; phylum Chordata; class Amphibia; order Anura; family Ranidae; genus Lithobates; species Lithobates sylvaticus. Next base: position 181,918,931 of record CM053032.1, read on the forward strand.
AAGTGACACACAATAGGCTACTATGCGATGCATAGTAGCCCATTATGCTTTACCTTTGCAGGGAAACAGAGAAAGTAAACCCATTAGGGTTTACTTCCTCCTTTTATTGTTTTAGTAACCAGTCCAGACAGAGAACTGTTCTGTTGTGATAGTGTGGAGTATTTAACTAGCTTGTTAATGCTAAGGGGAAAAACTTGTGTAGCACTGACCCCCGAAGGAGCTGCTGGTTTGATATTTTTTTTTTTTTTTTTTTTTTTTTTGGGCCTGCACCCTACCAATTAACCCCACTAACTTGGCTCAATCCCCTTGGCACAGCTGTGGTGCAATGCAATACAATATATAATGCAAGGTACCTGTATTGTAAACTCAGGATCCACTGGCTCCACCTGCTGGGGAATAACAGTATGCCACACAACTGGATACTTAACCAAAAAAATATTTTACTGTCAAAATATTTAAAGAGGTGATTACAGTAATTGTGCTGTCATCCCAACATAGGACAACAGCACAATGGATTTCAAAATAAACAATTTCAAACTGTGTGTGTGTGTGTGTATGTGTGTATGTATGTATGTATGTATTGTGTGTATATATATATATATATATATATATATATATATGTATGTATGTATATGTATGTATATATATATATATATATATATATATATATAATGTGTGTATGTATATATATATATATGTATATATATATATATATATATATATATATATATATATATATATATATATATATATATATATATATATATATATATATATATATATATATATATATATATATATATATATATATATATATATATATATATATATATATATATATATATAAATAAATTTTAGTGTGTGTATGTACCCGCTCCCCCCCTACTTTTTAAGCTATGCGTGAGATCTCACTTAAAGTACTTGGTCTTTTTGTCTTCGCTAGCTAAATTAATTCCTTGTGATTTGTAATCCACAGGTTAAGTTGAGGTAAAGGTGCTCCGGGTGTAACTGTAGTAATTATATTACAAAGCTTGGGTTGTCAGAGTAAATAGGCCTCAAACTTGTTCAGTGTCAGTTGCTCTGCTCCTCCTCTGTGGAACTATAAATCCCAAAAACAAAAACTGTGGGCCGTAACCTGCTCACCAACTGGATCGGAGCTCTGTGTAGTAGCTTTGGTCCGGTGACTGCCGCTTGCTTTGCCGTCAGCTGGCCCCGTCACTCCGTTCAGCTCCGCTGGGTGAGCACGGTCCTCCGATGCTCAAACGAGTGTCTATGGATCTCTTCAATCCGGTCACTGTCTCTCTGGCACCGTCAGGCCACTTGTACAAACAAGCGGGGTTGTGCTCTGCAATGGCTGTAGGCCGCTGTCTCCGGGAGGCCTTCCACACAGATCCTCACAGGCAGGCCATGCGATCCCAAGAGACCTAAAATGGCCGCTTGGGTTCCTTTTATGCCCTACCCAGCATGCACTGCTAGAGATAGTGTTCAAGATAAGGTCACCAAGCCTCCTGGGTAAAAAGGTCAATCTTCTGATCAAAACAGCAGTCACTTCCTGTATTAGTCCTTTGTGCTTTTTCTACAGTAATAATCATTTAAGTTTAATACCAGTATTTGTCCGCTAGATGCACCAAATACTAAGCCATAGAAAATGTCCATAGACTTTGTACATTACATACAACACACATTAATAAACAAGGATGTCAGCGATACACTTGTTTCACAATGGAAGTTGTGTATCCCCCAAAAAAATGGCAATAAAGGTGGGGTGTAAAATTTATTGCATCTTACCAAACATTTACATGTGGTGGTTTCTTTTTTGTTTTAGGTTTTTGTCCTTTTTTATTTTCACCTAGTTCTCCAGCCAGTAACGCACTGTTTATGCCTGGTACACTTTTTTTTTTTTTTTTTTCAACCCAGAGGGCTGAACAGAGAGGTTGCTGTATTAACTATGAGATGTTCATACAGCACCCTCCCATGCTGTGCTTTTGTGTCCTGCCGGGGGCCCCCCTCCTCCCCACAAGAAAACACTGGTCAGCGCTTGCAGCCATTGGCTGTAATTGCTGATCAGATGCTGGTTATCAAACATGGTCGTTCGACAGAAGCCAGTCATGAGATCAGCTTCTGTTGGATGTGCAGCTGTACACACGGGCTAAAAGTCGGCTGTTTTTTACTGTAATGGCAGATTTCGGCCAATAGTCTGCCTGTGTGTATGGGGCTTTAGAGTGTCTCCACTATGCATGAAGGAGTAACGGAGACACCCTTTGAACGCCAGAGATGCCAATCTGGGAAAAGAGTTGGGTACACTAGCAGATTTAGATGGGCATAACTAACAAATTAAAGCCAATTTTTAAGGAGGTTGTAAAGGTTTGTTTGTTTTAAAAAAATTAAACTTAAATAAATGTCGTACTTGCCTCCTCTGTGCAAAGGGCTTTGCAAAGAGCAGCAACAATTCTCCTCTTCTGGGGTCCCCCAGCAGCGATCCTTGCTCCTCCTCCTCCTTTTCTCGAGTGCCCCCACGGAGAAGCACTTTCCATGGGGTCACTCGTGCAGGCGCTCTCCATTGACACAGACAGAAGTCCCACCTCCCTTGTCATTGGTTTGTTTGACAGCAGCGGGCGCCAATGGCTCCTGCTGCTATTTTAATCTATTCAGTGAGGACCCGAGACAGAGGCTGTAGCTGCTGGGGTAGTTCCCTTTGCTGGAAAGATTGGGTTCAGGTAAGTAAAAGGGGGGGGGGGGGCTCTGGGCGGCTGCGGCACTACAGAAGGTTTTTCACCTTAATGCATAGAATGCATTAAGGTGAAAAAAACCTTGAGGGTTTACAACCCCTTTTTAAGCAGTTTTACATAAATTAATAAAGGCTCACCATTGTAATGACTTCTGTCAGTGTTAAATGGTTTGTCTCAACCCTTCAACTGTCACTTTTGCTGGACAGCTTGGTCCATAAAAGGAAGTTGAAAAACAAGAGTTGTCAGCCAGATCACCAGATGAAAACAAAAGAGGAAACCTTTTAAAAAAATAAAAATAAAACCAATGCAGCCATCTTGTCTAAGAATTGGTAAGCTGCAATGTTATTACTGGTTTAAATCTAAGGAATTTAGCATTTAAATATCAAAGGCCCTGGCTGATGTAGCTCTGTAATAATCTCTCAGGCACTTCTTCAGTTCGGAGTGATGGTACTTGGCACTACAAAGCTATATTTAATGCCAGTCTATGTGCATCCTCTCAACTGTAACATTAACCACTTGCCGCCCGCCCATTGTCAAATGACGGCAGCAAAGTGGTTGTAAAATCCTGACAGGACGTCATATGAAGTCCTCAGGATTTTGAGCCGCTGCGCGCCCCTGGGGGCGCGCATCGCGGCGATCGTTGTTGCGGGGTGTCAGTCTGACACCCCGCAACTACGATCTTGGAGACTCTTTACCACTTGATCAGCCGTGTCCAATCACGGCTGATCACAGTGTAAATAGGAAAAGCCGGTTATCGGCTTTCCCTCACTCGCGTCTGTCAGACGCGAGTAGAGGAGAGCCGATCGGCTGCTACTCTGACAGGGGGGGTCTGTGCTGATCGATTATCAGCGCAGCCCCCCCCCCCCCCCCCCCGAGGATGCCCACACTGGACCACCAGGGATGCCCATCAAAAGGTATGCCACCCTAGACCACCAGGGATTACACATAGTGCCCCCAATGGATGCCAATCAGTGCCCACAATGGATGCCAATCAGTGCCCACAATGGGCATCACTGATTGGCATGCATTATTGTTTGGCACTGATTGGCATCATCAGTAAAAAACAGTGCCCATCCGTGTCGCCCATCCGTGCCCATCAATGCCACTTCATTGGTGCCACCTCATCGGTGCCCATCAGTGCCCATCAGTGAAGGAGAAAATTTACTTATTTATAAAGTTTTGAAACAAACAAAAAAATATATTTTTTTTTTTCAAAATTTTCGGTCTTTTTTTATTTGTTTAGCAAAAAATAAAAACACCAGAGGTGATCAAATACCACCAAAAGAAAGCTCTATTTGTGGGAAAAAAATGATAAAAATTTCATTTGGGTACAGTGTTGCATGACCGTGCAATTGTCATTCAAAGTGTGAGAGCGCTGAAAGCTCAAAATTGGTCTGGGCAGGAAGGTGTTTAAGTGCCCTGTATTGAAGTGGTTAATTGGATTGATCAACCTACATTAAAAAAAAAAAAAAAAAAAAATGACCATTGTTTCAACTCTTAATTCTTCCTGTGTTAATGTCACATTGCTGTGTCCGCTAGTAAAGTCTGCCAAAAATAAAACTGCAAACTGGTTGAAGTGCAAATGATTTTAGTCAGTTAACACTAATCAAAAAAGTAAAGCCATGGCAAATGAATGTCTCTTTTTTTTTTTTTTTTTTTTTTTAAGTGACATCTTAAAATTGTCCATCTGTGGAGGATTAAGAAATGCACATTTGTCTGATTTTTGACAGTTTATCCCAATTAGTCTGTTTTCCAAATCTGAGAAAGAAGTGACTCGGGGGGGTAAAGACACAAAGGTCACTGTTTCTGTAAAGCAGTAGCTGGATTTATTTTTATTTTTTTTTATTCCAAACCATAATTTTTTAGATTAAATATCCCAAACCTAAATTTTGAGTCTAGTGTAGTACATGTATTCGCTGTCATTTGGTGAAGGGTGGCCACTATTCAGTTTACATCGTAGGGCTCCATATGAGGATGGAAATCAATGGACGTTTTGCAATGCATTGTAGAATTAGTGTTCCTTCAGGTTAACCACTTGCTTACTAGGCACTTAAACCCCCCTCCTGTCCAGACCAATTTTCAGCTTTCAGCGCCGGTGCACTTTGACAATTGTGCGGTCATGCAACACTGTACCCAAATGAATTTTTTTTTCCCCTACAAATAGAGCTTTCTTTTGGTGGTATTTGATCACCTCTGTGGTGGTGTGTGTGTTGTTTTTACATTATATATATATATATATATATATATATATATATATATATATATATATATATATATATATATATATATATATCTATAATTAAATATATATATAAAAAAAAGTTTGGTCTTCTACATGTCTGCACTAGGGATGAGCCGAACGCCCCCGGGTTCGGTTCGCACCAGAACCTTCGAACGTACCGAAAGTTCGCGCAAATTTTCGAACCCTATTCGTTACAATGGATGCGAACGTTCAAAATTGCTAATTACAACGGCCAATATGCATGTTAATGTCATAAAACAGGTTTGGGGACCCGGGTCCTGCCCCAGGGGACATATATCAATGCAAAAAGAACTTTTAAAAACTAAAGTTTTTTTCGGGAGCAGTCATTTTAGTGATGCATAAAGTGAAAAAAAAAAGGTGAAATTTTCCTTTAAATATGGTACCTGGGGGGTGTCTAAAGTATGCCTTTGAAGTGGCATGTGTTTCCCATGTTTAGAACTGTCCCTGCACAAAATGACATTTGTAAAGGAAAAAAAGAAGCCATTTAAAACCACTTGCGGCTTTAATGTCATGTCTTGTCCTGGCCATATGGCTGAAAATCCTTGAGAAAAATGGCATGGCTACCCAATCACCCCCCCCCCCAGCCCCTTTGGGTCTTGTATGGATATTAAGGGGGACCCCGCACCCAAAATAAAACCCTATACCTACAACCCTATATACTCTGAACAGCAGTATATAGGCGGTGCAAACAAGACACGGACTCTAGGTTTGTTCTTAAGTAGAATCTGAACAGGTACATTATGAAGTGTAGCTCCATCCCAAAAGAATCTATTTTTAAGCTTTTTGGAGAACATAGAGAGGGGTTATCACCCCTGTAACATTTGCTGTCTTTGCACATCTGTTCGGAACATTTCACCTCACTTTCCGTCCCAATGACAAATGTTTTTGGAAAAGTGGGGTTTTAATTGAAACAAGGATTGGTGATAAAGCATCACTAGAGAGGAGATACCTTTTTCCCCAAATTAAATCTAACAGGATCGAATTTCCCTTCCTAGGGGTAGATTTCCTCTCACTTCCTGTTTTTCTCTTTCCGTTTGTAAGTTGGATGTTTGAAAGTAGAGGCCTGCCGTATATACTCTGCAGAAATTTGCCCCATTAGATGTTTGTGTAGCCACAAGACTGTAAGCCCTCACAGTTACTCTTGGTGGGCGCAGGAATGGTCCCTGCTGTGAGTTATTAGATCAAGATTTGTAATTGCATGCACCTGTTGAACAGGGCAGAAAAATTTGGCCTTAGGCACTGGTGCTGGTGCCACAACACTGCAACCCCTCACAGATACTGTACGTGGAGCACACGTGAACCTAACAGGACAGTCACTCAGCATCAGCATAGGCAGTCTTGAATGGATGTGACATTATAAATTATTCAGTTATATCCGCTTCAGGTGCCTGGTAGCTGGTGGTGATCCAAGACTGATTGATTCATTTTTATGAAGTCAGTCGATCAACCGAGTCGGTGGACAGGCGCACCCTGTGATCGGTGACAAATCCTCCAGCAGCACTGAATGTGCGTTCGGAAAGAACGCTCGATGCAGGACAGGCCAGTAGCTCAATTGCATACTGTGCAAGCTCTGGCCAGTGATCCATCCTCAAGACCCAGTAAGCCAGAGGATTTCCGGTGGGAAAGGTGTCCAAGTCTGACCTTGCCCCTAGGTATTCCTGCACCATGTATATCAGACGCTGGCGATGGTTGCTGGAACCGATCATACCTTGGGGCTGCGGACTAAAAAATTGTCTGAACGCATCGGTCAGACGTCCACCTTCTCCACCGCTCCTTCTGCTACTGACCGAAGCCTCAGCAACTCGTCGTCCAGGACCAGGAGTTTGTAACCTCCCAGTTTCTGGGAACGCGTTGCACAGACCTTTCTGCAAGGCCTCCCTGAGATGTCTCATCCTCTGCTCCCTCTGCGACGGCAAGATAAGGTCCGCAACCTTACCCTTGTACCGTGGATCAAGGAGAGTGGCCAGCCAGTAATGGTCCCTCTCCTTGATCCGAAGAATACGAGTATCCTTCCGCAGGCTTTGCAGGATCAGGGAGGCCATGCAACGTAGGTTAGCTGAGGCATTCGGTCCGGAGTCTTCTGGGTCACTGAGGACGACATGATCGCCAGCCACCTCCTCCCAGCCACGTACAAGTCCACTGGTTTGTTGGGACTGTACATCATCCCTAAAAGACTGCTGATGCTGAGTGCCAGGCTCCACCTCCATGCTCACACAATCCTCCTCCCCCTCCCCCCCTCCTCCTTCCTCCTCCTCCTTCCTCCTCCTCCCTCCTCCCTCCCTCCTCCTCCTCTTCCTGTGTAATGGGTTGGACAGAAGGAACACTGTCTGGATAAAGGGGGCCTTGAGAGGCAAGGAAGTCCTCCTCTTCCTGCCTCTGTTCTGCCTCAAGTGCCCTGTCCATTATCCCACGCAGCGTATGCTCCAACAGGTGGACAAGAGGTACAGTGTCACTGATGCATGCACTGTCACTGCTCACCATCCTCGGGCCTCCTCAAATGGTGAGAGGACAGTGCATGCATCCCTGATCATGCTCCACTGGCGTGGGGAAAAAAAGCCAAGCTCCCCTGACCCTGTCCTGGTGCCGTAGTCGCAAAGGTACTCATTGATGGCCCTCTGCTGCGTGTGCAGTCGCTGCAGCATGGCCAACGTTGAGTTCCACCTGGTGGG